>CAKNWW010075492.1:0-14701 GCA_932074435.1 Andricus kollari
AAAACAATACTTTAATTTATCTCTAAGTGAGTCATGCTCAACATTGATAAAGAAAGTTTTGAACATTTCAAAAATAAGATAAAAAGTTGGCTTATTTAATTAACATAATATTAAGATAGGTAAGAAAAAATAAAGTATTAAAAATATTAAGAAAACTTTGTAAGAAAAGCAACAGAAATTTATTTATTTTTTTTTTCTTCTTTTCCAAAATGATAATAAGGGTCTATATAAAAATTAAATTATCAAAAAGATTTTTTTAAAGAATTGTATGTAAAAACTATTTTTATTGAAAGTAAAAATAAAAAACATTTTAAAAAATTGAAAAATAACAAAATATGATAAACAAAGAAATTTTTGTAATCAAATAATGTATTAGTTAAAAATAAAAGTACTCAATGGTACTATAACCTTTGGTTATAGGTAACGAGGGTATAAAACTTGTTTTCAATAATTATCTGGGTATTATAGTAATTTCAACAATTTTGTTCAACAACTTTTTTAGATTATTCACTTTGAGTACCGGTGCCCACGGAATAATTCTGAAAACCTTTCCCCTCCTCCTAAAAGGATGTTTTTCGGGGGTTGATAACTAATAGACTTAGCTCAATTTTTTTTCAATTGTAGCCCAGAGTCTCGCAAAAATAAAAATAGTAAAAATAGATATAATCTTTTTGCTTACATTTTGAAAAATATTGCTCTAAGACAAAACTGTTCTACACAAAAGTTATAGCTTTGAAAATGCATAATTTCTTATTCAGGATTTTTTCGGACCCACAAGGTATGTCGACTCCTATTTTAGCTAGTTTCTTGAAGTTTTTAATTGTCCCATACTAAAATTTGGAATTTCCGACTCTACGTTCCAAAAAAATGTCCCTATTCTTACGGAAATCTCCACGCATTAATGTATTGTTTAAGTTTAAGTTTACATAACTATATATTATGATCTATAATAAAATAATATCAAAACATTCGTAACAACACAATTTTTGGTCTCAATTTAAAATTCAACAATTTCAAATTAGATTCCTCGATAATTTCAAACCATTTTTCAATTTGAGAACGACATTTATAGCCATATTCAGCGCCAATCAGTTATACAATAGTGAAGGCTTCAAATTTTATATTGTCCAAGAATATGTAGCATTAAAAAATGCTCATTGTATGAACACTTTGCTTTCTCACAGTTATCAAATAAAACTTCCTCATTGAGGGAGGTTTTCTCTCTAACAAAAGAGAAAAATTGACACTTTCAATATTTTTCAAACTTATGTTTCTTCCTTACCGAAAATCATAGAGACCATTAAAAGGACAATCAATGTGTTATGTTACAACGAAGAACTTGTTACGGTAGTGTTATATTTGAAATAAAAAAATCCTCAAATAAACAATTTAACTTTCTTTTATACTTTATAAGTCGCTACTGATCGATCATGACATTTCATGGAAGGTTCGTCAAAAGGTCAATCAACGCGTCTCGAAGACGAGAACAATTCCATCATAAACCGTACTCTTATATTCCCAATATTAAAAAAGTTTTTCTCATGTAAACAAGATAAAGAATATATATTTTCAAAAATTATAAATAGGTAGTGCTACATCATAAGACGTCATGAAAGGTTGTTCAACAGGTCAACCGATGCGTCTCGAAAACGCGAACAAATACATGATATACAATTCTTTTGTATTCCCAGTATTAAAGAAGTTTTCCTATTATAAAGAAGATAAACAATATATTTAAAAAATTGTAAACAGGTATTGTTAGACCAGAAGAGGACATGAAAGGTTCGTTAATAGGTCATCCGACGTGTCTCGGAGACGTGAACAAATATATCAGACATAGTACTGTAGTATTCCTTATATCAAGAAAGTTTTTCTCATATAAAGAGAATAAAACATTTTTTTGAAACTTCATAAATCGGTACTTAGTACGTCATAAAAGTTTCCACAATAGGTAGATCGATGCGTCTCGAAGACACGAATAAAAAGTGTAAAAAATTTTGTTTTTAAATTTCTTAGCGTAAAACAAACCACTTCTAATTGGTCGATCTAGTTTAAAATCCGATCAGACCTAGAAATCAATTGGGGCTACAATTCATGCGAATTTCATGACCATCACTCTTTTCCTTTTCAAGGTGTGATAAACAGAAAAAAGTTACACACACGGACAGATACAGATATACAAAAAATTGCATTTTCGAGTTCCTGAGGTCGAATTATATCGAAATGTGTCAAAAAATTATATTTGAAAAGTTAGGTCACTGCAAACCATTACAACTTACTTGCACTATAAAATTATGTTCCTATCATTTTTCATCGGTTATATTAGATAAAAGGGGTGTGCAAAAAGCGGTTAGGGTTCTCGAAAATTCCAGGATTTGATTGATTTGATTTTCATAAAACCTAATACTCTGGCGGTTTTGGGGTCACTGATTGCGAATCTGAAATCCAAATTTGAATATTCTAAATGGCGGATCAAAAATTGCGGTTCGAAATTTCCAAATGTGATTTGATTTACACAAAACTTGATACTTGGGGAATTTCAGAGTCCTTGGAATTCATATTGAATTCTCTTTAATTCTTTTGTGTTCGTTGAATTCTATGTAATCTTTTCAATTCTTGTGAATTACTTGGAATGCTTTTAACGCTTTTTGGGTCTTTTAAATACTTTAAACTTCATTAAAATCTTCTATATTCCTCGGAATTCTCTAAATTATCTGAATTCCTAAAATTCTTTCGAAATTCCTTGACCTCGTTTAAATTCCTTGAATGCATCTAAATTCCCTGAATTCCTTGCATTATTTTGAAGTCCTTAGAATTCCCAGAATTATCTGGATTCATTGTATTCTAGGAATTCACGGAATTCAGAGAACTCATAGAATTCAAGGAGTTCCCGGGTTTCGCGGGATTCAAGGATTTCATATTTCATATAATTATAAAAAGTTGTAAAAATGGTCGAAAAAACGAAATATTACACGGAGAAAAATTCAAGGAAAAATTATAATCGATTTAAATGATGCATTTAAAAATTATTTTATTTATATTCCTGTTAACAGTTTATTTATTTTACATTGTATGTAAAATCATATAATAATAAATAATAATTAGAAAAAGTGAGTTTAAAATTTGCTGTTTTTACTTTTTCAAGCTATGGCTTATGAGGATGGTTTTTGCATTGACTTTCAATTCTGTAGGTTTAGAGCAATGGTTTAGTAATGGGCCAGTACTGGGCCAGTCGTATATTTCCACCTGGGTAGATTGTTGCGTTTAAAATGAAGCAATTATTGACGCCTTTATCCCAACATATTGAAAAATTCTCTTTTTACCTGTATTTTTCCTTATGTGATCGATTGAACCTTAGTAAAAAAAAGTGAGGAATCGTCACAAATGGTCAGAAGTTCTGACGATTCCTGAACATCCTGACCATTCCTGACGAGTCTGACTATTTCTGAAGATATGCTAATTCACATTCTATCAGGTAGCTCATCGGCAAAGACCGCAGGTAGGCCAACCCGAAAGGATTAAAAACTGAAAATCATTTTTTTTTAATGTTGCATATATGGGGCATTATTTCTCAAGTGTACCCACTCAAAAAGTCAGAGTTGTCCGATCTAAGTTAAACTTAGGCAAAGTGTTGTGCTATTGGATGGTACTTTACGGGGACAAAATTTTGTCATTCGGATAAGTATTGACCGAGGGGGAGGGGGTGAAATTATGGGATTTTCGTGGATATCGTCTATTTTGGCGATTTTTAACTATTCTAATAGCGATAAAATTTTTTTTGTCTACTACAGTTCCGATAGAGGTTTTCACGCTCTTTCGATTGGTCATACGCATTTTTTCAAAAAATAAATATTTGACCTTCAAAAATGAAGGTCAAAAATAAATTTGACTTTTTTTCGAAGTGAGACAGGTTTTTTTTTGGTCTTAAAAGAAAGCTTAGGTTTCTTCCTATAAGATTATGTAGATTAGAAAGTGGGATTCAATTCTTTATTTTATGAAATTAAGCGTTGAGTACTCCGGTACGTGCATGGCGCTGGCGCTCGAGCCCCGCGGCGCACCGTTGTACCTTCAGGGTATTGTTTTTACGAAGAGTAATGATATATTCTAGTATATTTGACCACTCTATGCATTTTAAAGGGCTGAGACTGCCATTATGTAAATGCCTACATTACGTTCACTGATGAATTTTGAAAAAAATTTGAATTTTAGAAAATCAAGTTATTGAATAAGAGGTCGGTTCGAAAAAGTTCTTTTATGGATTAAGTAAAATTAAAGCTCGGGGATTTTTTGATGCAGATGTCTGGTCTTCTATCTGCCTTTCTTTCCGCCTTTCTTTTTTTTAGTGACAGTTGTTTTCACTTTGTTTCCTAATTTTCGTTTCTTTTCTTTTGGGAAGTAGGGGAGACGGGTCCTAGTTGTCAGAAAAAGTACTTTAACCTCTCTAGCATTAATAAATTAAATAAATCTGGCACTTTTTTTAAAAATAATCATATATTTTATTCTTTAACTTTACATTGTTGCACATGAAACAGATTAATTTTGCGTTCAACTTGAAGAAAAATATTAATACAAAATAAGTAGAGTGTGACAACTTACCCCGTACATGGGGATACTTGTCTCAGCTATTAGTACCAGGTATAAAGTACAAGAGTTCTTACGAACGATAGCGACAAATGCTCATAAGAACTCATAAAGATCTTACCAGTTTTCCTTACGAATAAAGCTAAATAATTTTTAGTAGGGCATTTATTTCGGGGCTGGTTGTCACAGTGATAACAAGCCCCAAAGCAACTGTGACAACTAGTACCTGAGTGAAGAAAATAAATTAATCTGTACAACAAGAACAATTATTTGTTGATGCAAAAAAACGAGGGTTATTATAGCAAAACAATTTACTTACCAGAAAACACAATAACACCGACAAGCTGTGTCTATAGCACCAGATATTTACAAACAAAAACGACATCCTAATTTTACGCAGCGACGCATATTTTGTGGTTTGGTCTGTCAAATCTATTGGGAGAAGTTCGTCGCCCTGAAACTTTCTTTTGTTGGCAGCACTGGCACACGTTCAAAAACTTGATAAATACTTTTTAAAAATTATAAATAATTTCTGAGGTATTCGTGATGTGACAACTAGTACTTGTGACAACGAGGACACACTTCCCGCATTCCCGCATTCCGTGGCTGAGGAAAATTTCTTCAATTGAAGTCTCCCATGTTCAGTAGTAGGCCAGTCAGTGAAGTATGAAAAAGAATGTTTTGGTGTCACAATTCTAGATTGGAAGCGATATCGATATTTGTGTAGTGCTAATGCCTGGGATGAAGGCCTAAATGTTTTAACAGAAAATTGGCAAACGCAAGAAACTGCGCGCTGTTCAAATTTCGCGAAACCATGTTTTTTGAAGATTTCGACCAAGATATCACTAAAAAACGAAAGGCGGAAAGAAAGGCAGATAAAAGATCAGACATCTGCGTCAAAAAATCTCCGAGTTTTAATTTTACTTAATCCATAAAACAACTTTTTCGACCCGACCTCTTAATCAATAAATTGATTTTCCAAAATTCAAATTTTTATCAAAATTCATCAGTGAACGTATTGCATGCATTTAAATAATGGCAGTCTCAGCCCTTTAAAATGCAGAGAGTGATAAAATGTACTAGAATATATCATAACTCTTCGTAAAAACAATACCATGAAGGCACCACATTGCGCCGTGGGGCTCGAGCGCCAGCATCCTGCACGTACCGGAGTACTTAACGCTTATTTTCATGAAATAAAAATTTGAATCCCACTTTCTAATCTACATAGTCTTATAGGAAAAACCCTAAGCTTTCTTATAGGATTGTTCAGACAATTGGACCTGTCTGGCGAAAGATGTACGAACATCGCGGCTCAAAGAAAGGCCTAGCAGGATGTCGGGAGAACCTGCCCATCGATAGATGTGTCTGTGAAGACGCATCATCCTATCAGCGTTGCCTATCGATGGCCTGGATTGACTACCGGAAAGCTTTTCATTCAACCTCCCATAGAATTATCATCTGTCTGTTGGAAAACTTAAAGGTTCATCCACACCTCGTGAGGTGCATAGAGAGATTAATGCCGCTTTGGAAAACCAGATTCACTATCTCATCTGGAAAACATCGTGCGATCACTAACAGTGTCAACTTTCAGAGAAGTGTGTTTTAGAGCGACACCATGAGCCCTTTTCTCTTTTGCTTCACATTATTGCCACTATCTCTCACACTTCGCCGTTCCGAAGGGTTTCTCTGCGGCAAACCTGGAAATCGAAAGCATAAGGTCACTCATGTATTTTACATGGATAATCTTAAGATCTATGCTAAAAACTAACAGAAACTACATCTAGCTCTATACATTGTCAAAGAGTACACTCAAGAGATTGGAATGGAGTTTGGGTTAAAAAAATGCGCTAAGGTTTATTTGAAGAAAGGAAAACTTAATGGCATCTCAGAAGACCCTCAGCTCGTCGACAGAAGCGCTATACGGCACCTTGGCGCTGGAGAGACCTATACATACCTAGGCGTGCCACAGAGCCGCATTCAGGACGTGACATCTATAAAGGATACTCTCCGATGCAGAAACAAACGTCTCATCCGACGGATATGGTCTTCCGAACTGTCGGCGAGGAACAAAGTATCTGCGACGAACATGCTTGCCGTTCCAGTAGCACTCTATTCATTTGAAGTGGTTCCATGGACGAAGGACGAGCTCAGATTCCTCGATATCGGTTATGTTCCAGGCCTTTACATCTGACGCGATCAAGGTGGTCGCGGAATACTGAATCTTGAATGTCTTCACAACAGGATTATTCTGGGTACAGCACATATAGTCCCAAATGGAAAAAACCCTATTCTTAAAATGGTTAGAAAATACGAAGAAGTGGGCAAAGGGGCGGTTCTGTACTAAGCAACGGAGGAGGCTGCTGAAACACTCGGCCTTGACTTCAATATCAGGGGTGAGCAAAATGCATCAAATCTTATTCATCTAGAGTACTCAGTCCTAAAGGCCCGGATTAAGAAATCATAGGAGAAAGACTTCCGCGAATAGTTCCTCGGCAAGAGGATGCACGGCATCTTCCACAGAAATATGGAGGATACGTCGATGCCGCATGAGCTAACATTTGCTTTCCTTATATCACCCGGATTGAAGTCGGGCATAGAGGGTCTCATTTTAGCATGTCAAGATGGTGTCATTTCCACTGTAGCATACCGTCGCCACATTTTGAGCCTAGACATTCCCGATGATAGCTGCAGAGCGTGTCATGCACACCCCGAGCATCTAGTACACATACTATCCAGTTGTTCAACTCATGCGGGAACGAACTACATTCAAAGGCACAATTCAGCACTAAGAGTGCTTTATTACCATTGCTGTCTCTCTTACGGCATTATAGCCCAAATACCGCTCCGCTAAATGATCCTAGGGAGATAGAGTCAATTGTCGAAAATGAGTAGTGTCGCATAAACTGGAACATCATATTCTCGACAATTGTTTCTCTTGCGCACTCGAGGCCCAGGAGTAGGAAAAGAAAGAGAGGTATAGGGACCTGGTGCGGGACTTGCGACGGGTATACTCGGAATATTCTGTTAAGCTAATCGTCTTGATCATCGGCGCTCTTGGCGGTGCCAAGATTTCACTGGTTAATAGCCTGAAAAGCATCCCTGCGTGTCAACAAAATGCTGAGACACTTGCGGGGAAAATGTAGAAGACGGTTGTCCTTGGGTCGCTCCGTGTTCTCAGGGTGCACGAGACTTTTGCCTATCATCGTATTGAATTCGTTGCAGACTGGAATCACCTATCTCAACGTCGTGAGACATGGTTACAACTGAAATTTTACCGCGATTTCTCTGGGAGCGGGTGCAATTTTTCAGATTAGCACCCGCTCCCGGCGAAATCCTGCGGTTGTCCTTATGACAAACTTTTGACTATATACATATGAATATTCTTGCTCATTATAATTATTGCAATTTTCAGAAAAGCAAATGAAACTTTATGCATAATTGCAAATTACGTAACCTCTAAAATATAATATTAGGGAATTTTTCGTATACCTAATCCATTTCCAACTTTTTGGGATTGCGGAAACATCTGTATAATAGCCCAGCGCTATACTTGACCAGTTGGTCTAACGCAAATTCCATAATACTAGACAGTGCCTTAGTATTCTTCTTAATTATTTGAGACAGTGATACGATTAGCTAAATTGTATTTATACATCTATAATCAGTAACTAAAAGTGTTATAGAGATGCGAAATCCGCATTTTGATTCCACTTTTAAATACGTTTAAGGTATTATAGTTAAAAAAATATTTTTATGGGAATTTTTCAAATCAGGGGTTCTGTGAAAATTACAGAATTTTTTACTGTTTAGTTTTTAAAGGAGAGCCCTAAAAGTATGAAAGAACAGAGAGGTTCGTTATAGGTTAGAATTAATACATTTAATGATGAAACCAATTTATTTTTCGCATTTTATAGTATTAAAAGTAATTTCAGTGAATGCAAATTAGATAAAAAGCAAAAAAATGGGCTTCACGATTAATGGGAAGAATGTCACGATTACTGGGACGTTTACCTTAGGTCTAATGATAATTTTTTTGTTTTTTTATATATATCAGAGTTAGTGCACTTGTAAGTGTTTCGTGAGATATTTTATTTCTTTATCATTAAGTGCATGTTTTAATGTTTTGCTATGCTTTCCTCAAATATTCGACAAGGTGATCTCGTCAGAGTAATGCCCTCCTAATAGTCCTTGATGTACTTCATTTATTAATGATAGATACTTCTGGTACAAAATTATTATCTACTCGCTAGTAAAGAACTGTAATTATTAACCAGTCTATCGAAACATCATTTAATAATAATATTGGAATAAAATGTAGAGCTTTCCTAAAACATCCTGACTGAAATCCGACCTTGAACTATGCACCAGCAAACTACATTCTCGCTGCAAATATAAGCAAAAAAACTGGATTCTTCTGTACTCCTATTATCCCCTCTTTAAACTTTTTCCGCGGACAGCTTGGAGCTGCACTCGAGGTCTCACGTCACACATGTCGAGATAAGTGGCATGACGTGCTTATTTTGCAATCTTGGATTGAAAATGTGATCAAATTATTACTTGTGTGATTCATATTGATAAATTAAAGTTGATCAATAGATACACGAAAATTAAATGACAAAAGGCAATTGGTGCAAGATGGCTTCGCTCTATTCTGTTACAATTATTGCAATTATCACAATGGTAATAACCAACAGTGAAACCAATGGGGCCCGAATTTTGGGAATATTTCCACTGAATGGAAGGAGTCACTTTGTCATATGCGAGCAACTGATGACAAATTTGGGAAAAAAGGACATCAAGTAGATGTGATTAGTCACTTTCCTTTGAAAAAACCATTTCCTAACTATAAGGATTTTAGTTTAGAAGGTATACACTACCAAATATACAAAACAACATGACTTATAAAACATTTCAGAGCTTGTCGGGCTTTTCTTTGAAGGAATTTATAGACCTTATTGGCAATGTGATATGCAAATTTATGAAACATCCGGTGATAAATAAAATCATTAAAAATCAACCAAATGATTATGATCATAATCGAAAAATTAGTAATAATGAACAAACTCCAGGAGATGTATATAATCTTGTTTTGCTAATACTTTCCTTCTGAATCACTCCAAGCAAATGTTTCCTCTCTGGTTGCAGTATAACTTATGAATCATACGTTCATATAGTACATGCGGTCCTACTAAATGGCAGTTAATGGAAAAAAGTGCAATTTGTATAAATATTTACCGAGGAGATGGGGATAAAAGTTTTTTTTTTCAGGTAAAATCAATTTCACCGATTCGTACCTCTTAATATCGAAAAAGAAAATTTTGTTTACTACAGATTCGATAGGATTTTTTACTCTCTTTTCATTGATTATAATAATTTTTTTTAATAAACATTTCAGCTTCAAAAGTGAAGTTACAAAACCTATTTCCCTATACATATTGGCAACTTTTAATTAACAATCTAATTCACATTGAATGAATATTTTGCGACAATTATAATTTACTTGTAAGTCTCCTCGCTTGGAAAATAAAAATCAGACAATCTATTTTGTTATCTAATTGTATCTAGACAGCATATTTTTTTAGATATTTACAGCCAACTGTTATCCTGCGCTTGGAAGGCATTTAAGGGCATGTGATACTTAAAAAATGATCGATTTTAGCAGTGTTAGGTTCCCCCGGCTTTTTTCCTACAATAATAAAGCTTTTGCCTTAAAAATTTGGGGAATGATAGTGAACATGCTAACGGACGTCCCCGAACTCTTCTGTTGTGGAATAATTAAAAAAAAATTCATTTTGCTAAATTTGATTAATATGTGTGTATGTTGAGGTTATGTGTAGTACAATTCTCCCCGCAGCTTTACTTACAAACTACACAATATTTTTGGTCGAAAACTTAGGACAAGTAATAAAACATAGTAACTAATGTCTCGGAACTAAGCTTGTTTGTAGGCAATCCAAAAAATGAGACTTGACAACCGATCCTAACCTTCAAATATTGCATATACAGAAAAATTTTATTTAGCAGAATATATTTTTTTGCTATTATCCCTTAAAAAAAGAGTTCGGGTACGTCCGTTATTCTATTTTATAGCATCTCCGAATTCAGTTTAAATTTTTTTTAAGTTTTGTGGGCAAAAACCCGGGGGCACTGAACCCGATTGAAGTATCACATGCCCTTAAAAGTACCGGCTATTGTGCCCGGAGCTTTTTCCGATCGTACCCAAAAAATGAATTTTTGGCAACGACTAATGAACACATTAATCTCCAATTTTGTTAAGCATAAATTTAATTATTATGCAGCTGAACAAAATCAGTATGTGGAAAAAAATTTCGGATCAGGATTTCCAAGCATTTATGAACTATCAACAGAAATGTCTTACTTCTTTGTTAATTCACATTATAGTTTAAATGGTATCCAACCTTTAACACGTGCAGTTGTGGAAGTGGGAGGCCTCCACATTGACGATTCTGTAGAAAAACTGATACCGGTTAGCTTTTATTTTAATTTCTACTTAATAACCCAATTAGGGAAAGTAAGACTGATCCACTGTCTTTTGCACAAAGCGAAGAGCCGCCATATTTTTAATTTTTGTATACTACCGTCAAAATTTAAATTACACTATCTGAAACTCATTTCTGTGATTCAAATCTGTTAATATTTTTAATTTTATTAATTTATTATAATTAAACTGTTTTAGTTGGTGAATAAGAGGGTCAATAAGACCTGGGGACATAGTGCAATTTTTTAAGTGACCAAAAATTATAAATTGACTTTTCATTCATCCGGAAAAAATGTTATTTATATTAATTTACTGTGTTTTATAGTGTAAAAGCCAAATTATCCTTATCCAGTTGGGATTCTTATAATTTTTAAATTAATTTTTTCAAATGAAAGGAGAAATGACTGTTAAATGTTCCTAATATGTATAGATAAATAGTATCCTAAATTACTTGATATCGTTACAAACAGAATTTTGAAAAATTGGTCCTCATCTAGTTGCCATTCTTATGTCTTCATTTTTAAGTTAATTAATGGTTGGTTTGTACATTGTTTTTGAAGGAGCTGCAATAATGGCTGGATGAAAGTAAAGATGGATGCGTCTACGTAAGTTTTGGGTCTATGGTGTAAATTGAATCGTTTCCCAAACAAACTTTGAAAGCTTTTTATGCTACTTTTAAAAATATAGCACCTGTTCGTGTCTTAATGAAAATTGCAAAGCCGCAGGAATTGCAGCCTGTTCTTCCAAAAAATGTTCAAACTCATTCATGGCTTTTGCTTTTAATTTCATTTTATTGTCACAGATTCTGATATAGAGATTTTTACATGTTCTGTCTATTGTTGATTTATATTGAGATGCCCATTTCTATGCAAGAAAACTCATCCATGGCTTCCCCAAGTTCAAGTTTTGAGTAAGCACTACAATTTACTGCCTATAAAATCCTGTAATAATTATTATTGTTCTCAGACACGTATATTTTATTAAAAATTATTGGTTTTTAATGGCATCTTAATCAATTGCTTTACTTTTTAGTTTGCAATTCTGAATGAGTTAATAATGCAATCCTAAGGAACCTTTGAAATTAAAAAATATATATTCCAACACTACATTTTCAATCTATTTTAATATCTCAATACTTTCAATTGACTTAGGCTCAAATTTTTTAGTACTGAAAGCCTAAAAAAAACTTAAAATAATTTTCTTTTACAGAACACAAGAATGTCAAAGTCTTTGTGACCCACGGTGGCATTATTGGAACCTTGGAATCGACCTACGCTGGAGTTCCAATGGTCGGAATACCCCTCTTTGGGGATCAAATTAATAATACTGATTCTTATAAAAGGAAAAAAATGGCAGTTTCCTTAGACTACAGAAATATTACTGAAACTTCTTTCACTGAGGCTATCAACACGGTTTTAAAAGATCCCGAATATAGGTTAAATATAATTTGAAAAAATATCAGACAATATTTAAGAAATATGAAAGTTAAAATATTTTATTTTAAATCTTCTTTCAGAACTAACATTGAGAGGGCATCTAAACTTTATTATGATAGACCAACCACTCCTCAAAATATGCCGTTTTTTGGACAGAATGCGTCATAAGACATGGAAATGTGCTGAGGCCTCCAAGCGATTGATTTAAAATTGTACCAAGTCCAATTATTGGATGTTTACGGTTTTCTCTTACTGATTACCTTACTTTCTTCTTACATTATTTTATTGGTAGTAAGAACTTCAAGCAGGTGTATCTGTAGCTCAAAAGAGATCGAAAAGTCACTTTTATCCAAAAAAGAAAAAATAATCGTGAAATTTCTATGATTGCGATTTATCAAAACAATGCTTAATATACTTGCATATATTAATTCTCAACTCAGGAATAAAAACCCTTTTATACCACAAATTAGATAAGTATAATAAAGTGTCTTCAACAATTTTGTTTAGTAATTTTTTTAGATTATTAATTTTGACTCTCGGTGCCCACGGAACTATTTGGAACATCGTTCCCCTACTTCTAAAAGGGAGTTCTTCGTGGGTTTACTAAAATTAAAATTATTAACATTTTCGGTTTAAAAAATTAAATAATTTTGTTTAAATTTCGAAAAATATTGCTACAGGCGAAACTGTTCTACACAAAAGTTATACATTTGAAAATACATCATATTGTATTCAGGATTTTTTCGAAACCACAAGCTATATGGCGACCCCTATTTTTATTTATGTTGTGTTATTTTATTTTCGTAAAAAAAGTTTATTTCCGGTACTACTTTTAAGAAAAATGCCCCTATTCTTAGGGAAATCTCAACGTATTAATTTATCATTTAAGTTTACATAACTAAAGCTATGTATTATAATCTGTACTAAAACAATACAAAAACTTTCGTAACATCACAATTTTTTGTCCCAATTTAAAATTCAACAATTTCAAATTATATATTTTTAATAATTTCAAACAATTTTTCTAATTTAAGAACGAAATTTAGCTAATTTCAGTGGCAATCAGTTATACAATAGTGAAGGTTTCAAATTTTATATTGTCCAAGAAGACGTATAATTCAAAATACCGCTGCGAAGTACTATAGATGTAATCACTACGGATGTATTTATTTGTGCTAATTGTATGAACACTTTGCTTCCTCATGGGTATCAAATAAATTTACTTCCTCATAAAGGGAGGTTTTTCTCTGACAAAGGAGGAAAATGGACCCTTTAAATATTTTTCAGACCTATGTTTCTGCCTTACCGAAAATCATATATAGAGATCATGAAAAGTTCAATCAATGTGTTCTTTTATAACGAAGAACTTTTCATGGTAGTGTTATAATCAAAATAAATAAAATCCTCAAATAAACAATTTAGCTTGTTTTTAAACGTTATAAGTTGCTATTGATTGATCATGAATGTTCATAGAAGGTTCGTGAATTAGTCAATCAACGCGTCTTGGATTACATAAAAATACATTACTGTTATATTTACAAAATTGAAAAAGCTTTTATCATATGAACAAGATAAACAATATATTTTGTAAAATTATAAATAGGTAGCGCTAGATCATAAGAAGTCATGAAAGGTTGTTCAACAGGTCAACCGATGCGTCTCGAAAACGCGAACAAATACAAACAAGTATTGCTAGATCAGAAAAGGGCATAGAAAGTTCTCAAATAAGTCATCCTATCAGATCTAGAAACCAACTCGGGCTACAATTCCTCCGAATTTCATGACCATTGCTCTTTTCGTTTTTGAGATGTGATATAAACAGAAAAAAGCTACACACACAGATGCAGAATTTTTTTTAAATTGCATTTACAATCTCCTGGGATCGAATTATATCGAAATATGTCAAAAAAATAGATTTGAAAAGTTAGGTCATTACAAACCATTACAACTTACCTGAAATATAAAATTATGTTCCTCTCGTTTGTCATCGGTTATATCAGATAACAATTTTGAATTTGATTTTTTGAATTTGATACTTAACGTTTTAAAAATAATGAATAAAATAAATAAAATAAATAAAATAAATAAAATAAATAAAATAAATAAAATAAATAAAATAAATAAAATAAATAAAATAAATAAAATAAATAAAATAAATAAAATAAATAAAATAAATAAAATA
>CAKNWW010075493.1:0-15540 GCA_932074435.1 Andricus kollari
AAAGAGGGTTCACTCTCTATCGCTTACTCTGATTACTTTCCTGGATCAATACTAAGGTGGGTTTATTAATTATAAGACCTTACCATGAGTTTATTATAAAAAATATATTACCTCTAAAGGATATCTTTTTACGCATTGAAAGTAGTTTAGATAAATTCATGTTCTCTTTTCCTGCCATTATATTATGCTGTGGCAAATGATTAGGATAGTGAAATTAACAAAGAATTTATTTCCATTGATTTAATGATCCAACCTAAAATTAGGTTGTAAGCATAATTAAATTCCTATATTGAATTCTACTCCTGTTTTATATAAAATTCGAAATATTCTTTCAAGCTTGAGCGTCAAATAACCTAAACGACGTGTTACTGATTTGATTATTCACGCAAATCAATTTATTTCTTCTTTCATTAGAATCGTAAATCAGGGCAAACTAATGTAAATCAGATTATCATTGGGCTTTTATGAATATATATTTCATTATACCAAGTATTGGAACTTTATTCCTTCTCTCGTGCGTGGCCCGGTAGGAAGGCTTGCATTGAAAAGTATTTGAAAATTTCCTGTTCAATGGTGTCGTGGCAATTATTCAATCCCTTGCGATACCGTTTATATCCTCGCGTTTTGAATCCCTATAGAAATAGAAGTTATCTCTTAAACTGAATCCCTTTCTGTAGCTAGTAACGACAATATTTGTATGAATACTTTCGGATACCCCAAATCGACTACGAAATAGAACAATTTTAATAACTTTTAAATTTGCACATTTCGAATTTCTTATTTACTGTTCTTGGAATAAAATAGATTGTTAAAAGCATTTAAAACATACAGTAATAGCCATTCTATGTCTTCAAGGTTAATTGATATGCAGGTGGCTGTGATGAAAACTAATTTTTAAAAATTTTTTATCATTATTTTATATTTTTTTGATTGATCACATTTGAATAAAGCGAGGGTTTGGTGATAAAGTGATGTATTGCTATACGCAATCCTACTATAGCTTGTAAATTTTATGCTTTTGAAGCGCCTTCTAATGCGTTAAATGAAAACGGTGTTTTTAATGTATTTCAGTTACGTTTGCCAACTCCGATTGGCTTTGAAAGGAATTTAAATCTAAATATTTTCGCTGCCTAATCGGGGATCCAAAAAATAAGTACAGAAAGGGCCTTCCTCGGTATTGAAATTTTAAATAACTTAAATGCAAGCCTTCTTACCGGGGATACTTCGTGCAGATGATCGATGTATAAATCCGAACTTGTAAATTCAGCTATGAGGAATCAAGAGTTTTTGAGCAATGTATTCTGTAAACCTGACACGAGTGCTAGGGTATAGCGTTCCTTCTTGCGATTATGAAGCATTCAAGCATTTTGAGCACCTCGCAGTGATGTTTGTTCCCACCTCTCAAAATTATTTTGCAGGACAAGGGTAGTCTTTCTCTTTATATGTTTGGTTCAGTTTCGAAACCTATGAATATAGTAAGTTACACGATTTTAAGGGAGCCGACAAATAAAAGCTCCATTTTGATTACTGCTTAAATACTTCAAGAGTATCCTGATTCTAATTTAAAAAAATGTCAATTAAAGGACATCTAATTATAGGCAGTAGAGCTGAATAATTTTCGGCATGATTTCAAGGATACTAGTTTCATGATTCCTCTCTTATATGTTGCGAATCAATATATCTACACAATTGAAAATCCTTTCAGTATTATGTTTTCCATCTTCAACACACTTTAGAAGATGAAAGATATTAATCGATTGAAACAAAAATTCAACAATATATTTACGTCATAAGAAACTAAAAGTTTTTTGTTATTACAAATCGATCGCAAGAAATTCATTTTTTCGGGCTACCCTATTATACAATCATGTATTGTTCAATTGTGCAATCCCGGATAAGAATTTAGATCAGAGCGTGAGGCGGTAATATTCAGGCAGAACGTTATCCGGATCGAAATTCATGTTGCCTTAGTTGCCAAGTGCACATACTCAATAAATGTACTTGTTTTTCAGTTAGGCGGTACCGTGTACAGTAGTGGAGGTAGTAGCAGTAGTATTTGGAGCCCAGCTGTAACAGAAGCCAATGGTGGATTCACGAGTGACCATCAGAGATTAGCCTGGACAACAACCACCACACAGCAACAAGTTTATCAAAATTATACTTCCTACTATACGAACATGGATTATCTCTCGCCAGCCTCGCATCAACTAAACATTATGGTATAAGGATCACATTTTTTTTAAACAATTTTAAACCTTTGCTTTGCAACGATAGGCTTGCATTGTTTTCAATCCAAAAGGGCTTGCAGCTCTCGCTTTTTTATAAGACAGTTTCAATAAGGTCTCGCAAACATTTTGTGAATAAGTAGAACAAAATCGCTAATGGGATGTTTGAAGAAACAAAATTAATTTTTCTTATTTACGGGTTATTATGTAAATTTGCTTAAAAACAACACCAAATTGGTGATATTTCGGCCTGAGATTTGTAGTTTTGAATTGAAAAAAGTATTTAAAGTTAAAGATCTTTGGACACCTGGTACCCATTAGCAATCTACTCTAAATTCGTCGGAAAAAAATTAAAGTGCGTCAAATTCCCAATAAGACTAAAATATAATATGTGTTATCTCATATAGTTTAGGTGATACATCCTGTAGATGTTATGTTTTGCTGACAAATTTTAATAAAATAAATTATATTTTTAGGATTATAGGATTATATCTCGCATGCGTCCGAAGTCATAACGTGTTGAAAAAACCAGAATTTCAAAAAATTCATTGAACTTATCTTTTTAGAAAGTACGTTAATATCCTATTGCACACTTTTTAAATGCAGGGCCTGACATCTAAGGAGTCAATTATATTACCTCGCAAGACATATTTTTTCAATATGAATTATTTTATTATTATAGCTTCGACTCAGATAGCATCAAATTTTTAAAAAGCTCATTTTTGTGGCTAGATTTCACGAATTATGAATTCGTTTTAGCTTTGCAATATTATAAGAACAAATCATAAAACAGAGCGCACCTGAAATGCTTTATTTCAAAAACAAAATCTCATATTTTTCAATGAACTGTCGCCGTTTACAGCCATCGAAAATGGTCGATTCCGCATCGTGCGCGAAGATGATGAGCAAAATCTCCAACATCGGTTAGCAAAATGCTTTCGCCGGTGAGCAAAAAGCTCTTCATGGTTACCAAAACATTTTGCTCACTATGTGAACATCGTTCTGGGTGAATTTGGGTTAGTCACTTGTCATTGTAGTGTATTTGATGTCTCTAAACGGTAGACGATCTCAGGTTTTGCATTGTAATTTGTAAAGACAAATATTATTCGATACACGAGGACTCACGTGCTGGTGCTTCCTGCTCACATAAAGACTCAGCACTCAAACTTTGGATCGGTTTCACCTAGCCTTCGTATTCGTGCTAGGCCTTCGCACTCGCAGTAAGCAATCTGCCCATTTAGCCTCTCGTATCGAAATATCTAGCTTTCAGTAACTCAAATTACTCAAATCGGTTTGAAAATGATTCCCTGGCGGACCGGCCGAACGCAAGCATTACGCTACAGGGTAATTCTAAAGTAATGATAAAGTAATGCTAAAGTAATATGGCATTATAATTAATAAAATAAACAAAATAAATATGTATACTGTTGCAATTATAATAATACGTTAAATTTTACTTTAAATGGCCATGCCGTTATTGCAACAAGTTTCTTTTTCAGCATTAAAAAATGAAAAAAATATGTGGCTGTCGTGTCAGTCTGTTAACGGAGGATTCAAGCGGATTCAAGCGGATTCAACGTAAATTTTAACGTATTATTATAATTTCAACAGTTCACATATTCATGTTGCTTCTTTTAATAATTATGCCATATTACTTTAGCACTACTTTAGCATTACGCTGTAGCGTAATGCTTGCGTTCGGCCGGTCCGCCAGGGTGACTCGCTGCCCTGCTGCAAGTAAACGGATTGAAACCTTATCCGTTTTAATCCGTCATCTATTCACAAGTATCCGTTTGAATACTTTTTTATACTGTTCAATCGGTTTGTATCCATTGGATATCCAGTTATTCGCTTGAATAATAATCTTATCCAGTGTAACTATCGATTTGAATCCTTCTGTATCCGTTTTTGTGCATTACTATCTATTTTTATACATATGCGTTTTAATCCTTAATTTTTTATCCGCTACTCAATCTTTATCTATCCGCCAACTACTTAGATTTGATCTCGTCACCTATCATGGATTAAAAATTTATACGTTTTAATCCATTCTTATCCTCTTTAATCCTTCCCTTACCGTTCTAATCCAGGAATCTCTATCCGCAACTCTATCCTCGTCTCCAAAACCCACTTTGAAATTCGTTAATATCTATCACGGATACGATACTCATCCATGCCAATCATTGCCTATCCTCTTTACTCCGTCCTCCACAAAAAATATTGTTTATCCGTTCCAATCCATAATTTCCTATCCTTCACCCTATCCTTTCGATCCGCGACCTACGTTGTCATTCTTCCTTAACTATCACGGATAGAATACTTATCTGTGCCAATCAAAACTTTTCTTCTTTAATATTTTCTCCATGGAAAGAATTGGCTATCCGTTCTAATCCATAATTTTCTATCCGTCACGTTATCCTTATATACCTGCGACCTACTTTGATTTTTCTCCTTATATAACACAGATAGAATGTTAATCCGTGCCGATCATTGCTTATTATCTTTAATCCGTTCTCCACAATGTAAATTAGAAAAAATATGGATTGAAACGGATGAGCAATATATTTATATTTTCTATCCATTTCAATCCATAATTTTCTATCCGGAAACTTATTCTTTGCTATCCGCGACCTACTTAGACTTTCCTTATTATCTAGTACGGATACGATACTTGTCCATGTCAGTCAATGCTTATCCTCGTGAATCTTTTCTCCACAGAAAGAATTGGCTATCCGTCCTAATCCATAATGTTCTATTCGTCAGCCTATCCTTATCTATTTACGACCTACTTTGTCATTCCATGTTAACTACCACGGATAGAATACTTATCCATGCCAGTCAATAATTATCCTCATGAATCTTTTCTCCACAGAAAGAATTGGCTTTTCGTTCTAATCCATAATTTTCTATCCGTCACCCTATCTTTGTCTATCCGCGAGCTAGTTTGATTCTTCTCATTATGTAAGACGGATAGAATCTTAATCCGTGCCAATCATTTTTTATCATCTTCAATCCTTTCACCATAAAATGTATTGCCTATCTGCACAAATTCATAATTTTCTGTCCGTCACCGTATTCTTTTCTATCCGCGTATTACTTTGATTTTATCTCGTCACCTATCACGGATTGAAACGGTATCCGTGACAAACAATGCTTATTCTCTTCAATCCTTCTGTCACCTAATCCTTGCCTATCCGCGGACTACTTTGATTTTTACCATTATGTAAAAAAAATTATTGACTGTCGGTTATAAATCGTGATTTTCTATCAAATACGAATTAGCATTATAGTTTCCACTGCAGATACATACGTATAGAAGTTTTTTCATTCAAATTGATACGCGACCCTACTAAAAAAAGTCAGGAATCGTCACAAATGGTCAGAAGTTATGACGATTCCTGAACATCCTGACCATTCCTGACGAGTCTGACTATTTCTGAAGATATGCTAATTCACATCCTATCAGGTAGCTCATCGGCTAGGACCGCAGGTAGCCCAACCCAAATGGTTTAAAAATTGAAAATAATTTTTTTTTCAAAGTTGCATATACAGATTCAAAAGTTACAAATTCAGAATCCACGGGTTTCAATGATTTCAGATACCTAAAAATTTGCCCACAAAATTGAAAATTAGGATAAATATAATGTATCTTTTAAAGAGAAAGAGATACGTTAAAACGGCCAAAATTTTCAGATTCACCTTCAGAGTCATTTAATATACATATACATATAAATATTAAAAATTTAATCTAATTAAAAAGAGAATATGCATAAATAAATATAAATAAATAATATAAAATAATCTGGGAAATATAATATGGATTAGGTTTTATGGCATTCTATTCTTAGACCCCTAATAAAAGGATTATCCTTCGGACCCAAGCTCTGGCGAGTTCTGAACATTGCTCATGAATTCTGACTTTTCCTGACGATTTCTGTCGAGAAACGTAACAAAAATGGTCAGAAATGGTCAGAAGTCCTGACTTTTTTTCTGACGATTCCTGACTTTTTTTAATAGGGGGGATAGAATATTATTAGTTCAATACAGATTCAAAATTATAGACGCAGATAGAGTATTACTAGTTGCAGCCTGATGAAAACAGATAAATATGAATTGCATAATTTTACTTGAAGGCGGCTTTAAACTGATAGACATGGATAGATTATTTTTAGTTGAATTTGGATTAAAAAGGATACATGAGGATAGAATGTTTTTCGTTGAAGACGAAATAAAAGGGATAAATAGGATACCATCTTACGGATAGATAAGGATAAAAAAAGTTCGGACTGAAACGGATAGGTGTGGATGAAATTCCACTTCCCGTATTGAAAATTATTCAAGCTGATTTAGTTTTGTGCACCTCAAAAAGGATAGAACATGATTGAAAAGGATGCAAGGTGCTCATTCAAACAGATAAAAAAATTCTATCCGTTTGAATCCGCTAATTCCTATCCGTTTGAATCCTTTTACTTCCAGCCGGGTGGTTTTCGAGGTCGCTGATTACGAACTTGTAATAAGAATACCAAAATACATCATTTTGGATCCAATATGGCATATATAGGACAAACAATCTGGCTTTCAGTAACTCGAATTGATAAAGTCAGCTTGAAAATTATTTTCGAGGTCGGTGATTACGAATCTGTAAAGAAAATACTAAAATACAAAACGGAGGATCTAATATGGCGGATTTACGCCAAACAATCTAGTTTTCAGTAAATTAAATTGATCAAATCAGTTTGAAAATTAGTACTCGGTTTCTTCCAGAAACAACTGAGGATCGCAGAGGCAGAGCTTAACTGGTACTCTCTCAAAAAACAACTGAACATCTTCGAGGCAGAGCTTCACTTGTTCTCTCTCGAAAAACAACTAAATATCGTAGAGGCAGAACTTCACTATTTCACTCTCACAAGCGAATATATAGTCTTCCATCCTTTGTCCGTCTCGGTTTGGTGTGTCTTAAATATTTGTGTAAATAGTTACTTTTACAATAGATAAGTTTTCTGTGGAGATTCACGTTTTAATCAGACAGTTGCAGGACTAGGATACAAATCAAAATGAATCTTTTAATTCTGATTCTTCACCACAATCTAAAGCTAAGGCCGCATCAGTTCGCTCAAAAAAATTAATGTAATTAGAAGACATATTAAGTGAATTAAAAAAAATTTTCCACCTTACAGAATGATGATCTTCAAAGAGCGATTATTCTCACCAAATCCGCTATTTATTTTGGTACTCACGTTACAGATTCATAATCAGCGTCATCGAAAATTCCCATGTAATCATTTTCAAGCTGATTAGAATAATATGAGTTAATTAACACTGGATCGTTGACATGTAGCCGCTATATTGGTATCGTTAATTTGAATTGTCAAAGGTGCCCATCGATTTTAAAATCTGGAAAAAATTTGATTTTTAATGCACGATGAAATCGCAACGACAAGCCGGCGAAACCCTCGCGTACCTTGAGGATATGTAACGACCCAAGGATGATAGCTTTCTGCATCTGTCTCGCAAGTACCTTGGCATGTTTTTGGCATGCAGGTATGGCCTTGGGGTTTCAAACTCGTGATAGTTTCGCACATCCGAGAGCACCGATCACAAGGACAGTTATTTTAACCGATTATTTTGGGAACAATCGCTGCACCTTCCTTTTAAGGTCTTGATACCTCTCCTACTTTTCCTTCTCCTTGGCACTGATGTTGTAGTCCGTCGGAGCTAAGAATTCGATCACAAATATAGTTCATTTCTGGAAGTCCTGGAAAACAATCGTAGTTCCTGAAAATTCAGCACTTCTCGTTTTGAACAATTAAGACTACCCATCTTGGAGCGGTCCGCAGCGCAGGGTGGCAGCCAACACCATAAAAGCGACAACCCTTTTTTTTAACTCCCGATTAGACAGCGAAAATATTTAGATTCCAATCCCTTTCAATGTCGATCGGAGCTGTCAAACGTAACGTAAAATACATTAAAAACACCAATTTCGTTCAGTGCATTAGAACCATCAGAAGGTGCTTCAGAAGCATAAAATTGGCAAAATCTAGTGGGGTTATGCATAAAAATACATCACTTTATCACAAACTCTCGCTTTACTCAAATGTGATCAATTAAAAATATATAAAATCATTATAAACAATTTAAAAAAATTATTTTGTATCACAGCTACTTGTGAAGCAACCAATTTTGACAACGTAAAATTACTAATACTTTGTTTTCAAATGCTTTTAACCTCACTATTATTCGAAAAACAGTAAATAAGAACAGTGAAATGTGCAAGTTAAAAAGGGTTAAAAAATGTTCTATTTCATGGTCGGTTTGGGGTATCCAAAGGTATGCAGAAAAATGTTGTCACCACTGGGCACAGAAAGGGATTCAGTTTAAGAGATAACTTCTACCGTTATGAGGATTCAAAACGCGAGGCCAAAAACGGTATAAAAAAGGATTCAATCATTGTAACGTTACCATTGAACAGGAAATTTTCAAATACTTTCTAATACAAGCCTTCTTACCGGGAAAGATGGTAATATGGTAGTTAGGCACTGTTAGGGCCGCATTGCGTCTCTAGAGATACTTCGTTCTCGTGTGATGGGGACATCTGGATAGAATGTGTTCTAGGTTCTCAGCGTGTGCATCACACGATCTGCACCCGTCACTGGGAACTTCTTGACGTAAAATACGGTCACGTATTTATGTTTATGTTTTTAATTCATCATCCAAGACTTTTACGTTTTTACAAAGTCTTTGCTCAAACATGTATTTTTTATTTATTTTTGATAAGATTTTTTCTGATAAGATTTTTTCAACAGGCTTGAAAAGGGACCACACATGGTTCGAAATGTTGCCTTTTTTCAAGATCAAGTTTCGTTCTTGTTTTATTGACCTTCTTCTCCGGAGACTTGCTGGTACTGAAACCATCTGTACCCGAAGTAGGTCCTAACGATCTCAGGAAAGCAAAAGTTTGCTCCTTCGACAAGGGCTGATTTTTACATTTCTGTGAAATTTTCCGTGCACTATTTTGTCGAGGAGCTATTGGTGGAATTTTTCCACTTTCGCTTTCTTTAATTGGGCTTTTAGAAGTGAGGCATCTAGGTGGAGTAATGCACTTTTCTCACTTCTATCGTTAAAATGCAGGCCAAGGGTTACGGCCGCCTGCTCCGCGGCTTTGTAAAGGCACGCTCCTTTGCGAATCAATCTCCTGTTTCCTGAAAATATTTTGGAGGGAATTTCTTCTATTTGCGACGAGTTAAGCTGGGCCTAGGATAATTTGGTTATAAAGACATTGGAGATTAATTAGACTGCGCCCGCCTTGACGGCGTGGGAAGTATAATCGCGGAACGGATAAATTTATATGCAAGTTCTTCTGCATATGCACGATCTTACACGTGGTGATATCGAGGGCCGTAAGTTGGTACTTCGCCCATGGAACTACCCCCGAACGAGAAGAGTAGAATCGGAAGGGCAAACGTATCTGTCGAAGAAGATGCTTGTAGTGCAAGAGGTAGAGGCAGCAGTGTGATGCGAGAGAGCATAGGGCTCATGGTATCGCCCTGAAAGATGCCCTTGTGGAAGATGACGTTGTTCGTTGTCACACGCTAATTTCCAGATGAGATAGTAAATTTAGTTTTTCGAACGGGCATCGATCTCCCTATGCATCTCACTATGTGTGGATGAACCTTAAAGCTTTCTAGAAGACAGATGATAAATCTATGAGAGGTTGAATCGAAAGCTTTCCGGTAGTCAATCCAGGTCATTGACAGCACGCGCTGATGGGCTGCTGCGTCTTTGCAGACGCACCTGTCAATTAACAAGTTCTCTCAGCAGCCTGCTACTCCTTTTTTTGAGCCAAGTTGTTTGCACATCTCTCTCCAATGAGGCTCAATTATTTAACAATCCTGTTCTTTAGGATAACTGTAGGAGTATAGTGCGTCCTAACATGAGCCACTGCGGAATGAGCGTTTTCGACTAAAAATACGAGATGAATATGCGGACCAGATCGTGGTGTATAGAAGTTAACTTCTTCCACCAGAAATTCTAGATACCATCTGGTCCTATAGCGGAAAAGTTCTTTGGGCCTCTAAGTGCTTTTTTTACCTCTTCGGCAGTTACTGATGGACATTCCTTCTCAGATGCTATGAGGTTGTCGCACAACTCCTTGAAGCGGACGATATTATTAGTATCTTCTTTCAAATCCAGTGTTTTCGGGACCTTCTATACCTCTCTCCAAAATGTATCTACCTCGTCGGGCTTGGGTGGATTTTTGACAGAAACAGGGAGACCGCTGAACAGGCGCGATGTTTTAGCGAGAATCTTTTGATTATCCCTGACCTATCTCTCCCTTTTCTATATTCTCCTCCTTGCATCAGATAACACCCGTATTTTGTGAACAATAGGCTTTTTGATTGTCCGCAGCTTTGTCTTTTTCAGTGTGTGATTGTAGATCCTCAGTTCTTGGGCAAAATTTTGAACCCTTTCCGTGAACGCCCTACCAGATGTGATCTAGTCAACCACACACTGAGCACGGAACGCATATTGTCTTGCCCACCCAATCTTCTTGTTGAGTTCATGCAAGTGTATTTTTGTCTCTTGATCCATCTTCGCTTTTAGCCTTCGATTTGAATCAGCCAAAGCTCTCTCAGCACCATAAACTGAACTTGGGGGGCTTAGAAGGAACCTGCATGTCAATGTTCCTCCTTGTCCTGAAATCTCAATCATCTCTCAGAAGGTGCCTGCTGTTGATTAAACAACGACTGATGCGAAACGTGCTGAAGCAGAGCATGAACGCAGAGCGCTTCCCCAACTGCTGCATGAACAAGCCGCAGTCGAAGAGGAGGAAGCGACATTAAGACCAACAGCGGAAAGCAAGAACCCCCTGAGAGATGATAGCGAGTTCAGGAAAAAAATGAACATCAACGTTCAGTTTCCTCTTAAGCCCCAACGTCTGGCTGAGATGGATGCATCCCTTCGTGAGGATATCTTGGAGGAGCCCGAACGCTGTACCATTCATTGTTCAGTTTATGGTGTAGCAAAAGCTTTCGCTGATTTGAATAAATGGCTCAAGCCAACGATAGATCAAAAGACCACATCAAGGATCCTCGCGACAACCTCATAACATCTGAGAAGGCATGTCCATCAATCACTGCCGAAGAGGTTAAGAAATCACTTAAGGGCACGAAGAACTTCTCCGCTGAAGAATCAGATGATATGGACTTTGGATTGGACAAGTGTGGCAAGATATGAATCAAGGACAAATGACTAATTTCCCCGGGGACTAACATGTTTTCCGTTCTGGTTCTACTCTACTCGTTGGTGTAGTTCCATGGGCGAAGCACAAGATTATGTCCCTCGATATAGCGGCATGTAAGAACATGCATATGCAGAACTGCTGTCCAAAAGCATAATCTAGTAATTGACATTTGTATCAAAATTGAGATATAATTGTCATTGGATTCGCCACATATTTTGCATCATTTTTATATGATTGCATTTAAAAAAATAACTGCTCACTAATCATCTAATTATAATGTTCAATTTAGGAATATCTAAAAAGAGACGATTTGAAATTAAATTCCAAGACAAAAACCCAGCAAGTCAATGTATTTGAAACATCGCGATTGTGCATAAGAGCAGCATTGGGACTCCGATACCGTGTCGAAAGTCGAAAAACGAACGAACCTCTTTTTCTAGCGTGTGCAGATAGAAAGAGAGGTTCATTCGATTTATGACTTCTAAACAGCATCAGATTCCCACTGCAGTTCCATGCCGAATCATCTTAGGCCAGGCAACGAAGAACCAAAAAAGACGGATAAAGGAAATAATTAGTAAAAGGCTGATATGTGATCTAAACCCTTTCTAATAGGCTATTAATGAACCTGTAAACGTATCATATCGATTGAACAATGGCTAAACAATTTATATTGCAAAATGGCGGCGATTATCAGTTTTTTTGAGTTTATCTCGGAAACGGCTAAGTTTAGCTACATTTATGTTTTATAGAAAAATGTGAGAAATTCTTTCCTCTACAAAAAAGTTTTTCATCTTTTTTACATAAAAATAATAGTTTTCTCAGAAAATAGAAAAAACAGCTTATTTTTTGTGGTTTACACTCGTACACGTGTCAGCTGCAGTTATCCAAACAAGAAGTCCAAAATACAGATTTGATCATGATTAGGGACTATCTCTCACGCAGCGTATGCAAAAATGCAATACGTCTATTATTTTATTAAATATTGCTGAAAAATTGCCCTATTTTTCACACTACTTTAGGCATAGTAACCGTTTTAGATTTTCGTTCATACTTGGTGAAAAGATTCTTTTATATTTGGACAATGCACCTGCAAATTTTCAAAAAAATCAGAAGAAATTTTATTATTCTAAAAAGGTATTTTATGTAACGATGAGGAAAATACTTTGAAATAGGAAAATTGGGAAGTCCCCCGCAGGTACTAAGTATGTTTTTATGACGAGAGGCAAAAAAAGTAACCCCTTGTAATGTGATCGCCTCTCCGCAGACCAGGGAAGGGATAGAATCCCTTCACCACTATCTTATGAAGTACAGCAGTACATTGTCAACTGTACTTTTATATTTCTACGGTTTCGTTTTATTTTGAAATAATTGATTGATAAACGAAATTTACATTTTTATTTTGTATATTTTTATAACTACCCTGCTAAAAATGACAGATAGGATCCGATAGAGACGTATACATACCCGGCTAAGGCTCCGGATAGCTCATTTCGGAATCTAGTGCGCCCCTATCTGGTCCTTACACGGTTCGTAATACCTTACGCGGAAGCATAGAGGCTCTATCCGGATTGTATTCGGCATCACAAAACGAAACGATATTTAACTAAGTTAAAAATGGCATTTTATACGGCCCTATACGGAATCTGGTCGGAAATTAAGATGAGGGATGAATGCATCCAAGGCCGAAAACGCTGTTCTATCCGACGCTATCCGGATCTTAAGCGGACAACCAAATAAGAAAATTAAATTATTTCCGCGGCGGAGTATTATCCCGCTCTGTACGGAATTTGGTCGGAAATTAAGTTGGGTGATGGATGCATCGAAGACCGAAAATATTGTTCCATCCGACGCTATCCGACTCTTAAGCGGACACCCGAATAGGAAAATTAAATTATTTCCGCGGCGGAGTCTTATCCGGCTCTGTACGGAATTTTCTCGGAAAATAAATTGGGTGATTGTTTTCCCTGCTTAAAATGACAGATAGGATCCGATAGAGACGGATAGGATTCGGAATTTCTTCGCATCTGTCTGGATTCTTATACGGTATTTGTGTCTGGTTTTAAATCTGGTCTATGCGGAACTTGGTCGGTGTATACAACATTTTCTATCTGGTTTTTTATCCGGTTGTATACGAAAAACGTTCGGTGTCCAGTAAAGCCCTATACGGTTTTCATCGAATTCTATCCGGATACTTATACGGTTTTAATGTCCGACTTTTAATACGGTTCTATACGAAACTTAGTCGGTGTATACAATTTTTTCTATCTGGTTTTTCATCCGGTTCTATGAGAAATATTTTCGATGTCCAGTAAAAACCTATGCGTTTTTCATCTGGTTCTATCCGCATTCTTATACGGTATTTGTGTCTGGTTTTTTATCCGGCTCTTCGCGGAATATTTCCGCGGCCCATATTGCCCTATCCATTACAGCAGCTTGAAACAGATAAATAAATTTGCAAAAAAAACTGTTATATATATATAATAATTGCACTTGGTTTATTTTTGAAATTACGCAATTGCAGACATAATCGCACGCACAAACGCTATGAAAAATCGCCCCCGCTGGGGATTCGAACCCTACCTAAACTATCTAAATCTAAACCGCAAGCTCTAGCTAATTACGCTAATGAATCGCTTAGATCTTATCGACAAAATCTCAGCCAAGTTTTTTCGCTGAAAAGCCAAGGCTAACGGAGGAATATTTTTTCGTTTTACACAATTTTCATGAATAGGTGGTTTCCAAAATGCGTAATAATAATAAGAATATTTTAATTTAATTAATTTAAACTTTATTAGTTCAATTTTTAAATAATAAAGCTTTCATAGCTAAAAGCTAGTAATTATTTATACAATTTTATCAAATATAAGAATGCACATTATATAATATAATAAATAGTATAATAGTATAATAAATTACAAACATAGGTAAGTGAAGTAAACGGTGTTTTTTTGTTAAATAATTTTTTAATTTTATTTCTGGAACAATATTTGAAGGGTTGCAGTATACCATTAAAAAAACCATGAAAATCATTGTTTTTGAATTTATCTCCGTAATTATTCAAAACTCAAAAAAAAAGAATTCTCATAAAAGTTGTAGATCTCCTCGAAATACACATTTTATGTTTCGAGCATTTTTTTCTACGAGTGATAATTTCCGAGAAACTCTGTAGTAAATCGATTTTCATCTTAAAAAATTAATAAAATACATAAGTCCATACATCCATCAAGGTCATACCCCTAACCCTTTTCCAACGCCGTGTGGGGGGTGGAAAGGCATCCTTGTGATTAAAAACACCATGATTTTGATGGGTTTTATGGTTTTTTAACATGGAAATCGATTTACTGCTGATTTCCTGGGAAACGATAATTCCATTAAAAAAATGCGATGAACAAAAAATGTGTATTTCGATGAGATCTACAACTTTTATTCAAAACATTTTTTGAACTTTGCATATTAGCTGAGCTAACCCCAAAAACCCATTATTTTTATGATTTTTTATGATTGCACTATGAAAATAAAATTTTCGCCAATTTTTCGCTACGATATTCATCATCAGCGCGTCAAAATACATAAGCATCAGGCCAAAACTAATAAATGTATGGACTTATGTATTTCATTAATTTTTAAACATGAAAATCGATTTAATACTGATTTTCTCGGAAATCGTAACTCTTATAAAAAAATGCTTTCAACATAAAATGTGTATTTCGAGGAGACCTACAACTTTTATTCAAAACATTTTTTTTAATTTTGAATAATTACTGAGATAAATGGAAAAAACCATTATTTTATGGGTTTTTCATGGTTTTTACCATGAAAATCAAAATTGCGCCAATTTTAACTATCATATGCGTAATCAGCGCATCAAAATACATGAGTGTGCGGAGACCTAAGAAAATCGGAGGACCACCCTTTTCGGAAGTTTATCCAAATTTTTTTTAAATGGAATTATTATTTTTTTATTATTTTTTCATGCTTGAAAATTGTACTAAAATTTAAATATTTTTTACTTATAATACATATGAAAGTGATAAATTCTTTAAATTTTGGAGATTTACAGTTTGAACAGAAATC
>CAKNWW010075522.1:0-10966 GCA_932074435.1 Andricus kollari
GACGAGTGTGAATTTGCTGACCGAGCGAAGCGAGGACGGCAGTCGCACGAGGCAATATAGCTTTACGCCCTTGATACACAATATACAATTTATTCTCGTTTCCTTCATTTTTATCAAATTTCCATTTTCCAAAATGTTTTAAATTCAATCTCGTAAATAATTGTACTTTTTCCAAAGAATAAAACAGTGACCATCGAAATTTGAGGGTAGAATAAGTTCTCTTCAAAACCCTTTTTGAAATTTTCAAATCGAATAATTAAGAAAAAACGGAGCTAATTTTTCAAACAAAAAAAAAAGTAATTTTTCCATTGTTTCGCAATATGTTTTTGTTTAAATAAATAAAGTTTGGTATACATTATTCTCTTTGTTATTAAAAAACGAAGAGATTAGTCTATATTAAAGTAATTTTACTGCTGATAACTAGGATTCCGTACAGGCTGACGTATCAGGGGTCACATACGCCCCACGGGCTCCTTAAAGGTAAGAAAAAATGACGGGCTCTGACTAGGGTTCAACGACGTCCAGACGATCTATTCTGGAATGATTATGCAACATTATTTTCAGAGCAAAATAAGTAATGTTTTAGCATTGTTTATAATTTAAAACACAGTTTTTAGAAATGCGTTCTTTTGATCGTTGAAAACTTAAAATACATCCATTTGAAGGAAAAATGGAAACTTACGGAATGAAACGGTTGAAATTGTAGCGCTGAAAATTAAAAATTCAGCATTCTGTCTTTTTTTCACATTTAAAAAAATGCCTCGACTCGTGAGCTTTACAATTTGAAATAGTTCTATTTTTATCTATTTGAATTTTAAACTATACGATTGTATAGGATTATATTTGAAGTCGTTTAATCTTGAACCAATTAAGCTTATACTATTTTAATTATACAGACTACAATATTTGAATGTTGAACGTTTTAAATTATATAATTTATTTTTGCAGGCAGCGCTCAAGAACTGCAGAAAGTTGTCGATGAAAAAATAACAGATTAAAAGATGATTCTAAGAAGAATAAGAATTTGAAGTAGAATAAGAATATGAAGGAGAAAAGAAGTAGCGTAGAACTTATTCGTAATTTTTGGTTAATAAAATTAATTAGCTTTTGTAAAAATATATCATTAAGATGACAAAACAGATCTGTCCGACCATGTAAGTGATTCTTCGAAATTCACTTTTGACACACTTTTAGTTATCGTTTTAATTGTAAATATTCAGTTTTGTTTGTCCAATTGCAACAACGCTTAATTGTAATGTTTCTTCGGAAAAAAGATGGTAATTAGGATGAAGAAAATAGAGACAGTAACGAGGAGGTCGAGACATAAGATAATGTAGAGAATGTTGACAACACATAATCGATTATCGACGATGACAAAGCCGAACTCTTCGAACATGTAAGCGAACTTAGAAATTCACTTTTCGTGCATTTGCAGTCATAAATTTTAATTGTAAATTAATAAGTTTTGTTTGTCTAACTGAAACATTGTTTAATCGCGGATGGTCACTAATATTACAAGCGATTTTATAATTTAAACGTTTGTAAATCAATCTTTGGATTTTTTATTTTAAACTAAAGTAGATAGGCAGGGGGCCTTCTAATCACAAATTTCTACCTTGCCGACATCGAGAAGCTTCTAGCCTGTAGTTGTTCATGTCCGTGCTAAGTTTCTAGAACATTCTCGGAGGGTCCTGCTGAGGTCATAGAATAATAATATTGCGCAATTGTAAGAGCGGGATTCATGTAAACAGGTTCAAGGTTATTCGGAGAAAAACAAGGATGATTTATTGCTTCCTTATAGATAAACATTCATTTAATGCGTAAAAGATGCAGTTATATAAGTGAAATTTGATATGGAGGGCTATGTATGACATCCTGTTTTTTCTATTAATTTCATTTATTGCTAATTCATTTAATGCACAGAAGATGCAGGTGTGCAAGGGAAATTTGATTAATTCCTTCCTTACGGATGATACATTTAATGAGAAAGTCCCGTATTTATTTATTTAGTGCACAAATAATTCGTGTAAACATTATTGTACCGTCTAGAATCTTCTATAACGGAAAGATAAAGAGCAAGTTAAAATTAAAATTAAAAATATATATATTTGAACCCAATCGAATGCTATAGGCTACAAAGGTATCTAAAAAAATAATAAAGCATCTCTTATTGTAGGGATTCTTATCGCTTTCTTCTGGTATCAAGTATCGAGCGAGGACTAGAGATAATATCCAGACGTGTTTAAACGGTTTGATTTTTGAAACATTGCACTACATCAATTGTGCGTATTACCTCGCCGACGACTGGCGCTGTACCATACTCTCTCACGCATACTGGAAAAGGAAGGGGTAACATAGTTGTGTGTCTGCTCACTCTCTCTCAAGCGTTCGCTCGTGCTGCTATGATGTACAATATAAATGTATGCCTATATACTGTATATCTTAACACGTCTCCTTACATTTATATTGTATCGTTTTCTTTTCTTTTTTATTAATTTATTTTAAATTCATCGAGACTCTATATTTTTCAAATGTTTCTTTGCACAAAGCTTTGTTTAATATATCCACTATATTTTCTTCTGAATCTACTTTAATAACATTGATTCAATTTTCTTTCACATAGTCTTTTACACAGTGATCAAATCAAGTCATCAAATCTTTCATAAATTTGACTTCACTCACCGTTTCCGATAGCACTACATATTCTGCGCACCTCGAACCTTTAGTTACACCTTTTTGTTCCCTAGATTTCCAAAAAATTACATTATCATATAATCTTATCACATAACCAGTAGTGGATTTTCTATTGTTAATATCTCCGGCCCAATCCGCGTCTACATAACAATCCATGATTTCAACATTCTCATTTTTATTATAACATAATTTTAAATCTTTAGTTAAATGAAAATATTTTAATATCCGTAAAGCATAATTGAAGTTTGTTGCAGTATAAAAGTTTTGAAACCGACTCAAGTTATTAACGCTGTAGCTTACATCTGGCCGAGTATTTGAACTAATGTATAACAATGCACCCATTAAGTTTCTGTACAAAATATTTTTCTCGCACGTATCGGACATTTCTATCTTTACCTTGGTCTCCATAGGTGTCTTATACAGTTTACTCTCATGAATATTTTATTGGTCTGCTAGTGCTTCAATATACCCCGTTTAACTTAATTCCATTTTTCCATTTGCGTGATCGTTCTCCACTCTAACTCCTAGGTATTCTTTTCTTTCGCCCATATCTTTCATACTAAATCTTTCAGATAGCAAATTTTTTATTATTTGTATTTTCTTTCTGTTTTTACTACACAATAATACATCGTCAACATAATTGACTAAATAACCGTATCATTACCTTTTCCATGAACGTATAAACATAAATCTAGGTTACTTTTCTGGAGGCCTAATCTTTTAACATACTCATCAAAGCATTCATACCAATTCCTGGGACTTTCGTTAACAACCGTACATTGATTTTATCAATTTACAAACTCGTTTTGTCCCATCTTTGTAACCTTGTGGTTGACTAATATACATTTCAGTGCTTATTTTTCCATTCAAGAATGCAGTTTATGTATCCATTTGTTCAATAATTAAACCAGTTTCACAACAAAAAGCAAATAAAAATTTTAAAGTTTCATATTACTAACTACCGGAGAGTATATATCGTCAATCACATTACGTTGCTGAAAGCCTCTTATTACTAATCTGACTTTATAACTGTTACCTGTTTTTTTTTGTAAATACCCATTTTACATCTAACACGCCTCTTCAACATTTTCGACTAATTCGCAAGTTTCGTTTTTATCTAAGCATTCTATTTCTGTATCCATAGCCTTTTTCCGATATTTATTTTCATCGCAATAAATCGCCTCCTCAAAAGTACACGGAGTATCAATTTTACAAAAATTCGCGTAAACACTAGTTCCACTTTCTTACCTGGGAATCTCGTTGGGCTTTTGTTATTGCGTTCAGATTTTCTTTGAACTTCTAGATTTTTATTATTTATTTTATTTTCCCTTTTGTTTAAATCAATTTGTTCACTCTCATTTTCATTTAGTTCAGTTTGTTCATTTTCATCATTACTTTCTGAGCTACTTTCCAACATATCGTTACTAACATTATCATTATTTGTTTTATCAGGAATTTCATCATCAAGGCCAATATATTTAATATCCTTTTCTACAAATTCTACATGCCTAGCAACAATTATTTTATTATTAATTAAAATTCTATAACCTACTTCGGCGTAGCCTAACAATATTCCCATATCTGCCTTTTTATCCCAATTAGACGTTCTTTTTGTTCCGGTTTTCTCACAAAAACTTTACTCCCATTGTTATGAATTAAAGACGGACTGGCGTGGGATAGCGAAGGAACCATGTTCAGTCATAATAAGGTCAACGAAAATGAAACCGACAATTTCTCATCGGGATCCTGCACTTCTGAATACCTTGTATCGATTTAGTTCAGGACACGAGTCCTCGATCCCATCCAACGAAGCACTCCCTTGGTGTCCAAAAAAAGGTTTTGGTTATTGGTTAAAATTGACACAGATGTAGCCTCCGGAAGCTACGACCACGATCGTTCACCGAACGATCGATCCCGACGCGACCGGAGGTGATACTTTATCCGACTCGTCACTTCCCGCAACACCAGAAGACGATCGAGTCGGGAAATCACTAAACAATTAATCAGGGCTTGAAGAGCCACTGAGTTTAGTTCACATACTTGAAATAACTGAGTTCTCTCGAAGACGCACAACTGATTACTTATCGTTGCGACCCCGAAAAATTAGCCACACCAGCCTATACCTTGATAGCAGCTGAGCAGGGCAGCGAAAGGGTCTAAAATCTGCTCAACAAAAGCATCCTCATGCTACTACCTGAGTTCCCACGCTACGAAAAGGTAGCACGCGAAACTCAAAAACAGGGGGGAAACCCTGAGGAGAATAAGCACCGGGCGGAGACCAAGCTATGGTCAATGAAACCCGAAGGTCAATCAAAACAAAAACAACATCAAATAAATCATTAACACCCATATAACCGTAAATTCTCAACATTAGATTTTTCCCCAAAAAATATTTCATAAGGCGTCTTCTTTTCCACAGTATTGGCTAATGTGCGATTTTTCAAGTAGGCTGCCGCGCATACTATTTCTGGCCAATATTTGTCATCTACATTCTGTGCCATTTTTCTTTTTGACTCATTTCACTAGTTAATTCAATATTGTTTACTTGATTTTGTTTAGGTTTTAAAAAACTTTTCATTGGATAAAGTTTATTTCCTGTTTTGTAGAAAACTGTTGTCAATTTCCCAAATTTATCAAAAATTTTAGTTTTATCGACTTTTGAAACAATAGTATTGTTATCAGTAATTTTTCCATAACTAATTAAATTATTGCTTATATCTTTAGAATAATAAACGTTTCTTATATCAACTTTTCTAAATTTCCCAAACGCTTTGAAATAACTTTTAGCATTTCCAATTTTCGTTGCTTTCACCGACCTATTATCCCCTAAATATATATTCACCGGTTCTTTTAGATCAATGCCATTTTCAAAGTATTTATCATTATTAATAACATGATCCGTACGTCCGCTATCTAATAACCAATTTATCTCGCAATTAATTATCTTATTTACTTCGCTTTTACCCGACGAATGCGCTGTTGTAGTTGCTATCCACGCGTTCACTCCTACGTCTCGTTGCTCGTGCGCTGCTGCTCGCCCTCGATCACGTTGGCTCCGAAAATTTCCTCTACTTCTAAAGTTGAAGCATCGGCCGCTGAAACCGCCGCGCATTGTACTCTCCTTTGTTCTTGATACATTCTCTGGCAAAATGGCCTACGTCTACGCACGTAAAACAGCCTGTCTTCTGTGCAGCAAATGCGTTCGTTTTCCTTTCTTCATGTTCACTTTTATTTTTATATTCAGCGATCTCTATTTTATTTTTCACGTAACCCTGCTTATGAAACGGCACTGAACAACGGCACTGAGCTGCCAGTGCCGTTTCAGTGCCTTTTTTGGACGATTTCGGCACCTAAACGGCACTCAGAGTGATGCGACGGTCATATAATGGTCCTATTGTATTCGTAACGGACCGGGCGAATTCCACCAACCGAATTCCTTTTTAAAATTTTCTTCAAATTATTAACACTTTTTTTAATTGATGAATTTTCTCATTATATATATTTTATAATTATTTACGAGATAAATTACATTCATTCAAATTTTAATCTTCTAAAAAAAAAGTTAGATATCTGAAATTTTCGAAACCCGTAAATTCTGAATTTCTAACATTCGCAGAGGTAATTTCAAAATTTTACAAATTTTAACTTCTAATTTTTAATCCCTTTCAGCTGGTCTACTTGGTAGCCTAGTCGCAGGTATAAAGGGAACTTCTGCAGGCATTTAAATCTGGAATCTGAGTAGCTTTAAACGAGCAGCACTGAAACAGCACTGGCCAATGCCTTTTAAGTGCCGTTTCAGTGCGTTCAATCGGCAGGGAAGCAACCGCTTGGTCCTCCGGTTTTAAGACATCGATCAAATCTCCTATGTAACTATATGTATCCGGCAATGTGTTCAGCATATAATTCAATTTCTCTTTCTCTGCGATCTGTGCGCCCGCACTTTTCAATTCATTTACTGATTTTTCAAACTCACTTAAAACGTCGCTGAATCACTGTAGTTGTCTAATTTCATTTTTTCCAACTTATTCCTGCAGATTATTTGTAGTGCCGTCGACTCTTTCAAATATCTACTGTGGAACTCTTTCATTGCATCATAAGCCTTCGTTTTATCATTAATAAACTCCATCTGTTTGTTCGCAATCGCACTATATATATATAATTCATCGCTAATAGATCCTTTTCATTCCAATCTTCTTCTTTTTCGGTTGCAGGTCTTTCTCTTTCTATGACTTCATGGCACTTCTTCAATTTTAGGTACAATCCCTACCGGAAATCTAGATCATTTCTAGATACTTTCTAGACTCAGCTCGTCTAGCGAACGTCTAGGGCAATTTTATGACGGTCGCCTTGTCAAGGGTTCGCCTAGAGTTCATCTAGCGACGTCTAGTAAGTTTTACCTGCGACCCTTTTGAGTCTAGCATTCGTCTAATATCATCCAGAAAGGGGTCAATTCTAGATGATGTGCTCCTAGACAATATCATCTAGAAATCGTCTAGATTTCCAGTAGGGATGTAACACGCTTTTTCCAGATAACGTATTCTTCAACATCGAATACTGGTATTTTTATCCCATGTTTCTCCATTTCTTCTTTTATTTTGACACTTTTCTCAACTTCAGTTTTCAAAATTAAAACCCTTTTTAAAGTCTTTAGAAAAACTTTTCTTAGATAATTTCTAGCTTCTAAACTCAACTTCTGACTCGAATTCTTCAATTAAATTTGGACTTTTTATCCATTTATTTATTGCAAACATTCAAATTCAACTCATTTGCCTTCACTGTTCATCCGATCGCATTATTAACCTCGAAAAAAATTGCATGTGTTCACTTCACCTCGTGTTTTAACTTTTCACTGAATTTCTGTTTCACTATTATTTCTAATTTTTTATTTTCTTTGTTTACGAGTGTTCCTACGTACTCGAAAACAAGTGAATCGCCCTAACGTCGCCGTAACTCGGAATGGATAGATTAATTTTATTAAAAGTCACAACGTGCTCTTCTAACCTCACTTTTGTGCATTCACTTTAAGCCGTTGACATCACCGTGTTTTTCACTTTTTATAAACCTCGGACTGCTACCATGTTGATTTATTGGGTTTTAAATTAATTTTTATACCAGTAGTTATTTTATTTTTATGATATTTAATTAAGGAAATGAAAACTATAATATATACACGTGCTCAAAGCACTACATTAATTGTGCCTATTACGTCGCCGACGACTGGCGGTATACCGTACTCTCTCACGCATACTAGAAAAGGAAGGTGTAACATAGTTGTGTGTGTGCTCACTCTCTCTCAAGCGTTCGCTCGTGCTGCTATGATGTACGATATTAATGAATACCTATATACTGTATATCGTAACAGTTTAATAATCATTCTTTTGCCATATGCTAGGTCCGTGAATCTCTTGACGAATCACATGTAATAAGATACTACAAACAACTTCGAGACTTTTCACTCGTCCTTTAACTTAGATATGTATATGAAGGGTGCACTGCCCGACACTTATTGCTTCTTTATGTCATACTACAACACTTGATATGAGGTCACATGCCTTTTTTTTACATATACATATATATGTATATATATATTTTTTTTTTTTACATATACATATAAATGTCTAATTCTTAACGACTTTTCCAGACGTTATTAATAAGGTTAGTATTTATAACGCTATGTTTCGATAGCGGACCGTTATCCTCATCAGGCGATTATTTATAAATGGTTACAATTATCGTTAAAAACAACAACATATATGAATAATATTAAAGTATGGCGTGATCTTCTTACATAGTTATTAGTTACAATTTTGGTGTCGAAAAGGATTAAAAACACATATTTTCTTCTTATATGTAACCGCCGTTTTGTCTATCCTACATGTTTTTCCACATCTGCATTTAAGTTTATAAACAACGTTGCATTGGTCTAAGGTATCTAGTTGGTTTTTGCCTAGTTTGATGAATTTGTCAAGTTTTGAATCTACTCCGTAAATTTTGTTTATAACAAATTTACTTAAGGGACGTTTGATATTTTCTGAAATGTCTCCATAAAAATTATTGTGAAAGGTTTTGTCAAAAAGTAGTATTGCGGAGTCTAATGTTTTTTATAATTGCAATTTTATGTTGTGTAGGGTGATTTGAATAGAAATTTAGAATTCTGCATATGTAAGTATTCTTACGAAACCAATTTGTTTTAATATTATTACTTTTGTCTCTAATGATTTCAACATTTGAAAAACTAATGGAATTATTATTTTCAATTTCATGCGTAAGCTGGAGTCTTGGATGGTAAGCATTAAAAGAGATAATTATTTCTCGGATTTTATTTATTGGGATAATAAGAATGGTGTCATTGATATACCTGTAGTAAGTTTTTACTTCAAATTTTAATTTACTTAGAACTTCATTGTCGAGGTCTTCCATGACTATTTCTGCTAAAGTTCCAGATATTGGTGACCCCGCTGGGGTGCCAAAGGTTTGTTTGTAGTAAGTATCATTGAATTTAAAAAATGTTGATTCCATTAGGAACTTAATTCCCTTTTTAAATTCATCAATCGGAATATTCGTAGTATTTTTAATTTTATCCCATCTTTTTTCAATACCTTTAAGAACCAATTCCAATGGAACATTTGTAAAAAGGGATGAGACATCAAGAGATAAAAGGACATGATCACCTGGAATATTTTATTTTGTTATGGGTTTTTGAAATGAAATAGAATTTTTTATATATGATTTTGGTTTAGGAAGAGCACTTGAGATCATTTTGTTAAATGTTTTTGCCATAAAATAAGTAGAAGTGTTTATACAAGAAACAAAAGGTCTGAGGGGGTAATTATTTTTGTGAATTTTGGGTGAACCATACAATCTAGTTATATTAGTATTATCAGTTATTATATCTTTTATTTCAGTGTTATTACCTGGAAATCCTTTTACTCTCCGCTGGTAAAGTAATTTAAAAGTATCTTTTTGTCATTGTTTTAGTGGATTGTCATCAAGTTTTTCATAAGTTTTATTATTGTTTTGCATTACTGTTATTCTGTCCTTGTATTCTGGACTACTAATAACTACTGTAGAATTCCCTTTATCTGCATGTGTTATTAACAAATCTTTGTTGTTATTTATGAATTCTTTAGTATTTTTTATGTTTTTTGCTTCGAGTCTATCTATTTCATTTATTTTTTTGGAGTCTTAATATAATTTGGAGATATTGATAAAATGTTATGTCTGAAATCTTCCTGTGATTTGTCAGGAATTTTTTCAATATTTTCTTCTAAATCTTTTATAATTTCGAAGACTTTTATATGTTTATTAGAAAGAAAACTACTACTAAATTTTTCATCTAGTCTGGAGAATATCTGCCACTGATTCTGGAATAACAGTATCTGATAAGTTTATTAGCCATGGATCACTTGTTTCTGTTATGTTATTATTGTCTGTTTTATGTTTATTTAAATCAACATTTTTATATTGTTGTTCGTTTTTTTTATCAAGTTTATTGTTGATGTTATTGTTGGTTTTAATAACACCTGAGTTTTCAAAATGTTTAATAATATTTTTTAATCTTTCTGGAGGAATTAAATTTTGCAACCTGTCTTTAAATTTACATACTGGCTTTTGTTTAAATTTGAGATGATTGTGAATGTCTTTGATTTCGAGCTGTCTGATTTGATTTTTTAATTTGTATACAATATATTTTTTTCTTTTGGATCAAGGAAGGCGAGCAAGTTTACTTACTTTACAAGCAAGTAAAGATGCAAGTTATTTATATGTTTCATGCAGTAGTTAATATTATTCGGAATTTCATTTAAATATCGGCATTCTATAAGAAAATCCATCCTGGCAGTGGCATTTTGAGTTCCATGGAAGGTATAAACCAAACCTTTTGTCATCCAATATGCTTCGTCATTTGCTCCAATTTGGTTGTTAAATTGTTCCACTTTTTGTTGATGGAAAACACCATTTTTAGTCAATGTGTAGAATCTAGTTATATGGAAGGTGTGCTCCAAGTTTTTTTATGCCCGGGAAGTATTTAATAAGAATTTCAAATCAAAAAATAAAAATTTCCAACTCTTAACGACTCTTCCAGAGTTTATCAATAAGGTTGGTATTTACAACGCTACGTTTCGATAGCGGGCGGTTATCCTCATCAAGCGATTATCTATAAATGATAACAATTATCGTTAAAAACAACAACATATATAAATAATGTAAAAGTATGTGACGTGATCTTCTTACCTAGTTGTTAGTTACAATTTTGGAGTCGAAGAGGATTAAA
>CAKNWW010075527.1:0-12099 GCA_932074435.1 Andricus kollari
AAATCGGTTAAATACGTGTCGTCTAAAATCCTTTGAAAAACAACATATTTCGTGTTGAAACGATTCTGTGACTTGAGCTCGCACAGCCTGCCTGATTGGAAATTAATTCGGCGTGGTAGATCCTGATAATGGCCAGTCGATCGAGGGTCAAACTTCACCTGCGGTTTGTGGAGACCCCTGGTTTAAGTGAAACTTTTCACCGGAATAAGGCAGAAAAATAAAGATTCTTTGCACATGTTTGAAATAACTTATAACGGGGTCCCGGCTACACCTGCCGTTATTTTACCTTTTATGCAACTTAACTAATTCTAATGACTAGATACTGTCGAAGAGCTGCAAAGAATCGATACTGGTATAGAATCGCCGCTGGTGTTTCTATACCAGCACGCTATCTACTGCGCCACGGGGCCTGATGGAAACCAGGCCCACTGGACTTGTAGACGCTCGAATTTGCCCCCCACTATCGACTCTTTGCTTCCCTTACGACGCCGGTAGGTAGGGATGATATAACATGACGGGATTTAATTTCTTATTAAATTCTAAAATGTTACAAAGTCCCCTGCTTAGACGCGACACCCGTCGAGGCGGACAATCTCTACCTCTTGCCTGGGTACTGTGTTAATCTCCAGCCACATCCTAAAATCTGAACTATGGTACCTGCTTCGGTTGACAAGCATCACACCTTTTCCCCTCTCCTCGTCTAACCTAAGACTTTAGAGAGGAGTGATACCGCAAGGTCTTTTCCCTCGGATGTGGGATTTTCAGTTGGGCATCATTTATAACGGGGTCCAGGCTGCAGCCACCGTTCTTTTTCCTTTTCTCCAGCTTGACTAATTCTAATGACTAGATTCTGTCGAAAGAATCGATACTGAGCAAAAATTGACTCCGGATCAGGATCCGAACCCAGGCCGCTGGTGTTTCTACGCCAGCGCCCAGTACGCTATCCACTGCGCCACGATGCCTGACGGACACGAGGCCCACTGGACGTGTAGACGCTCGAATTTGCCCCTACTATCGACTCTTTGCTTCCCTTACTACGCCGCTAGGTAGGGATAAAATAACATGACGGGATTTAATTTCTTATTAAATTCCGTAATTTTGCAAACTCCATCGAATTTTGATGTACCTTCTAATTTTTCTACTTCAATAATTTGCTAAGCAATTTACATTTGTTTATACATTTTTGTTGACAAAATGAACTTTCTTTAGCCACCCTGCTGGACAGCACAAAAAATCAGTAATTTTCTTTAAAAATTGTGACATTGAAACCCTTAACATATATTTTATTCTTTAAAATCGTTCTAGACATTCTTAAAACAAAAATAATAATTTTTGATTTTTATTCTTATCCCCTTAAGTCCCATAAACAGTTTTTTCAGGTATAATCTTTTAGGAAATTTAATCTCACATCAATGCTAACTTATTGTACAAATTTCAACTAGATTGTAGCAGGGACAGCACATACATGCTTATCCTGATATGGCTTTTTTCTCGCCAAAAGTCGCACGCTCTCACTCGACGTAGGAGCATCGTTAGGTTTTGCTTAGGAATGCTGATCTCCTCCCAAGAAAGCACGTTTTCCTTAATATAAGGCTCTCTCGCAATGAGAAGTGTATACCTGAAAGGGTTGCGTGACACGCATTGCAAGAGCTAACAGTTTAAAGTATTTTCATTTTATTGCTCCTGAAGTGACGAGTATTTTTTATGAATTTTTTGAAAGACGTCTGAAAAAAGCTCGGTCAAATAGAAATACCCCCTTAATTTGGTAAGCATTTAACCGAAAATTGTTTAAAAAGGATTTTCTAACCTCTGTTATACAAGCCAGACGTTCCTACAAGTGTTCTTTCAAAGCAAAAGGAGTAATGTAATGTACAAATTAAAAATGGTTCATTTTCAAAATGGCAGACCAATAAGTATTGACCGAAAATTGTATTTTCTATAATCCGACATTTTGAATATTTAGAAAATTGGATTTTTTCTTCATATTACTTTTTTTTACTTTGAAAGAAGCTAGCGGTTTTTGGTGGACAAATAGTATATATCGATACAAGAGGCCAAATGGACGGATTGCTCGCAGCGAGAATGAAAGCGAAGCCGAGCCGAAGTACACACTGAGCTTCAACGATCATAGGTATGATGAAAATGAGGACAAAGAAGAACATTTGTTCTTCATTTGTATGAATTTCAAGCTTTAAAAACTGTAAAGACTGAACTCGTAGCTAATTCTTTTCCCGAGATATCCTCAATTCAACTTTGATGTTTTTTCAATTTTGCCTGATTTCATTTTTTTAATTCGATTAAAAACTACATAATACAAAACTACCAATATTAATATCTGCAAAATAATTATATAACAGCAAAATCTTTAATTCAGTTTAAAAACTGATTTTGATGGGCTTTTAATGAAAGAGAAAGCACGATCTGCAATATTTGAAATTTACATATCCACAAATGAATTTAATATATCGCTCTTAGCTTGCCCCAGTACCAACGACGTGGACTAGTGATATGATGGTCCCATTTGTATTTTGTTTTCGTAATATATTTTAATATTTTAAAAATTTTATTTTTAATAAAAACGTATAAATTTCCCTTTACCGTCTATCCTTTTAAATATGCCGTGAGGAGAACTCAACGACTGCCTTCTTCATCCTCATTGAATGCGTGCGGTCTTCAATCAAACTGATTTTTTATAGTCCCAAATATTTTAAATATTCTCTGTGGATTGATTCCACAGCTTGACAATTTTTTATATGTTTCAAGGCTACGTCAATCTTTAGAGTTTCGGAAACCTCAGTACCTCTAAAAGCTTATTCAGCTCCCCGACAAGTTATCCAAATCAGGACCAACCTCCCTCAAAGAAATATAACAGGTTACAAGTTTTTCCAGGACCTTGAAGGTAGAAATAAGAGGCAAAAGTCTCAAACATCCCACCTTCTCATAGATTTCGGAATCAAAAAGTTTGTCAACTTCATTCAAGTGCTTTCGACAGGCGTTGCCCTCACAAATTTCTCCTTGGCAATTTTTGGAGACGACTTAATTTTTCGACCAGATTAGATCTTTCTCTCGACCAAAAAGAGTGACTAAGCCATCCTAAAACATGTAATTGACCTATCCTTGTAATGTATGTAGCTCCGCAATTACACACTTCTAAATTATGTAGGTGTCATCATCTTCATCGAAAAGGGGAAGATTTATTGTGCTATGACATTCCTTGGAATTTACCTTATTTTTCCCTTAAGAAAAACCTTCGTAGTCTTCTTTCAAATCGCCATAAGTTTTCAATCTCAGACATTCCTTCGTGGCTCTCAGAAACTCTGCGTCATTACTGGCATCTTCCTGCTCATTATCTTTCGCCTGACGATCTCTCAAATCTCTTATTGTCACAAAACAATATAGATAGGGATATATGGATTAAACAGTTTGCATGCCGTTGACAACAAGTAAGAGTTTAAAGCCCGCAAAAAACTTGAGATTGGTCAATTTGAATACGACTTAACGTTGATAGGCAGATTTTGAAAAAACCTTGACCGCCATCAGCCATAACTTTAAGGACGTAATTGCCAAACAGATTTTGTTCTTTCACAGCAGCTTCCAATAGTTCCTCGACATCAAACCAAACAACAGGTCTTTTTTCTTTCGTTGCTTTCAGATTGTTTACCGGCAGTACATCTCAGGAAGTGTGTCAATTTTTCCATCTCATTAAATGATGCACCAGTATTAGGGTGGCCCAAAAATGCATATTTTGTAATTTTCAACCGGCGACTTCGCCAAATCGTTCTCTCATTAAAACAAATGAATACGTATTTTTGTATTTTAAAGAAAATGACCTTTAGTCGGTATTCAACAACTTTTGTGTCTTATGGAGTTCAACACGTAAAGCGTATACTATTTTATTTCTACAATTTGTTTAAGCAATTAAAAATCAATTTATTTACCCTTTTATAAACTTGTTATCTTTAGTAAAAATGCATTTCGTCAAATTTTTATACATCTAGAAAGTTTAAAAAAAAATTGAGACCCCTCGAAATTTGCATAAAATTCCAATATTTTGTAGACTCTGCGGGCCTTAGATATGATTGTTTAACTTGAAATTTTCAAGAAGCATTTTTGAGAATATTGAGAACAGATTTATAAAAAATATGTTCATTATTTTTTAATTTATAGTTTTGAAGCAACTCTAAAAATAAAATTTTTAAGTCTAAAAGCAGCTTTACTCCTATTTCTGCAGAGCTAAGAGAATTTGTGGCAGCTACATTGAACTCAAAGTAGCTGATTGTTAGAGGCTTAGGACTTCCAGATGCAGAATCGACCTTAACGGCCCTGGAAATCGAGCGTGAATCGGAAATATTGGATTCAAGCCAAACCGTGAAACCATTTTGTCTGATTTTTGGTATAAATAATTTAAAGGGTATAATACTCCCGGTACAGGCCGCTTTTTTCGAAAAAATTTATATTTTTTTATATAACAATTGAAAGAAACAAATTTGCCTCGATAGCATCGTTGTAGTAAAGTGTTCTACTATTCAACGAAGCAGGGAACAGGTAAAGCTGTTTTCGAGCTTGGAATTTCCTTTGGGCGACCCTAACGAGAAAAGGAAAAACTACCATTCGTTATGGCTCAACTCTGCAGATAATGAAGCGCCCACTGTGACCAATATTGATTCATTCATAGGCGAATACACCGTAAACGAAAACTATGGGCCCCTACCCGAATGAGTTAATGAATTCCCAAAAGGTTGGGTGGGTGTACGTGGTTGGGTGTGGATAATATCATGAAATGCAGATTTGAAGTAAAATAAAACTGTAAACGATATACTATCACAAGTAAATGTAAAGAAAAACGGTTTATTATAAGAACGCAGAATCAGTGTAACGGTACAACTTTCGGCGCAAACTTACTCCGAAAGTAGTACCTTGTACATTAAATAAGAATATATAAGCTCTCTGTATAAACGGGCAGATTATACAAACATGCAAGATATCAAGAATATGTGTCGCCCAATTTGCTCCGAAAAATACCAGACTTATTCGCATTAGACACAAACTGTATGTTTGCACAACTCAGGGGCTGTCTGCAATATCCGGCTACAGAAGTCTAGCGCTCCGTTTTGGATTCTTCGGGGGGAAATATGCGACATATATTATTGATATCTTGCATGTTTGTATAATCTACCCGTTTATACAGAAAGTTTGTATTCAGACATTTAATGTACAAGCTATAAATACTTTCGGAGCAAATTTGCCGAAAATTGTACCCTTACACTGATTCGGCGTGCTTATAAGAAACCGTTATTCTTTACATTTACTTGTGATATTATTTTGTTAACAGTTATATTTTACTTCAAATCTGCATTTCATGATATTATCCACACCCAACCACCTCCACCCACCCAATCTTTTGGGAATTCACCCACTCATTTGGGTAGGGGGCCCTAGTTTTCGAATGCGGTGTGTTCGCCCCTGAATGAATCAATGTTGGTCATAGTAGGCGCTTACGAGACTACGGGCATGGCCTGCATTGGGCTTGATCTTCAGTCTAGGAAAGTCAAACGTAAACAGGCAGGGCCGCATGAATCATTTCTGTTGAATTTGAACGCATGACGTAACGTGATGCAACTAAGGCGCTGAGAGTGTGGCCCTCTCATCACGAAACTGTGGGGCCATCAGTTCTAGGAATATCGTAAATCCGAACTTCCTAATTCCAGGTTCCAGTGTAATTCGAAAAAATCCAATCTCGAAATTCAAGAAGGCGTATCTCGTAATTTTGAAATTTTCCAAAAATCCTCGGGTGCCAAATGTCTCCTAAATAACACTATAATTTAATTATATTTCATTAAAATTAAAAGACGACAAGCAAAATGTTGATATTTATGACCTATATTGATCCACATTGAAGAGGCCCTCGCACGAAGTTAGATTCCCAGCGCAGCGAAAGAGAATCTTCTTCACAAAAATTCTTGTTTGGAATCTTACAAAAATTTTTCACCTTGACCGAACGGTCGTTAAGGAAATTTGTATTTCATGGGCCAACGGCTCGAAGTACAAGGTACAACCTTTAAATTGAGCCCTGCTAGAAATGTAAAGAATGTCGGATTCGCACCCTATGTTGTTTTTCAAAAATGGCAAAAAAAGACTAATTTTCTCAAAAACCTGACATGATGGAGCAAATTTGACAGCAGATTCGGATTCAACGACCCAAAAAATATATAGGTATGGTGGTCTGGTTTAGTGGACATGCAATTTTTTCTTTTTGTGCGTCTGTGTAATTGGCCGTCTAACGACCTGATGATAATACAAATAACTTCAAATTGTGAAATTGCATTTCACTGTCTAACCTGAAAAGTGTGTAATTCTGTACGAAAAAAATAATTCTCGATCTCTCTAGTAGCGTAGGGTTAGAGCAACCGACTGCCAATCAAGAGACTTGAGTTCGATTACAAGAGGAGTGAAAAAGGATCCTTTTTCACAGAATATTTTCGAAAGATAGCCATGCCTTGTTATTTTTGAATGGTACTTTATATTTGAAAATAAATATTCAAGAATTTACCTCAGCCACAATTCATCCATCAAGCAATCTCGTAAAATTCTTCTCAAATAGTCCATCTCAAGAGGTACAGGTGGTGACTTGTTTATTGCAAGCCATAGTACAGCGCTTTGTATGAGTTTTAAAATTACGCTTTCGTCAATTGTGTTTTCTAAGAGAATCGTATACTCTGATATAAACCCAGAATCCATCAAATTCTCCAAATCCGATGTAATATCTATAGTCTCCGGTTTAGTGTTTCCATCATGAAAAATCATGACGACCAATGGTATAGGCATGAGTTTGTTCTTTGATAAAACTGTCTTTGTTAATCTTCGTAAGATTGTCCTTGGATCTTCAGAAGTCGAAACGACAAAGAGAAGTGCGTCCATGCCAGTTAAATTTTGTTCGTTTGTCACGCCTTCGAAATTCCTTATGCACATGTGCAAAGTCTCGTAAGAATTTGGTAAAAAAGTTTTGAGAATTGGATCCATAGTATAATCATCAGAGTTCAAATACTTGGTCATGATTTTTTTACGTTGCCACAAAACAGCTCGGTTTTCTAAATTAGGCCATGATATCGCCATTTTCCAAAATATACTTGATCCAATTTCAGCATCAAACGATTTTGCATTCTCCTTGATACCTGCGTAAGCCACAACTTCTATAGGGACTTCACTGCGCTTTGGCAGGTCGACCGCAGATGATTTGAATCGTTTCCTGCACATATTTTCTATGGCAGCATTTTGCTGCTTCCTGTACAGAGACTTTGCGCAATCTTCTACACTTTGTCTTTGCAACCAAATAGGTGTATTGTCTAGAGCTTCACGTTTGCGTCTTTTTTTACCTACATAACTCTTCCAAATTTTGCAACACTTTGTTGTGATCTTCTTCCTCTGCCTTTTCGTTACTTCTCGCAAGGTTTCATGAAAAAACATTTCTTCTTTTAATTCTCTTTCACAAATCTCTTGCATAATATATTGAAGTAAATTTAAAAAAATATCTTTACTCAAAGCATCACACTTCATTATCTGCTTTTCCTCTTTTACTATCGAAGTACACACACTTTGTACGACTTCTGTCTCTAACCAATCATAGATATACACAGACTCATTTTCGACTTCATTTAGTCTCTTCACACGTTCTATTTCTCGTTTCTTTTCCTGTTCGACCTGTAAAATCCTCTTGTTTATTTCAATTTTCTTACGTTGCTCCTCTTCATTTTTCTCTTTTGCTTTAATCAGTTCATCACTTGCAAATTCGGTATTGATTTCTGGTGTTACTGCAGGACTGAAACTGAACGGAGTAGTAGCCGCAGGCTTAAGAAATATATTTCCTGAAGGTGTTCCAGAAAATGTGCTCTTGTTCACAACATTAGCGAACGGAGAGTTTGACGCAAGCTTTGCAGCATTAAACTCTGAACTTCTTTTTGAAAGTGGAAAAAAAGAATCGGATTTGGAAAATGCATTTGTAATAACTAGCTGCTCAGTTGCCTTCGGAATAACAGGAAGGGATTTCGTAATTAGAATTTCGGATTCAGTTTTTGTTGCATCATTTGGTACATTCTTTACAAGAGACTTAGATTTATTAGCAGTAAATTTTAAAGCGTCAATATTTCGCTTATTAATACCAGCGTTCGATTTCATTGACGAAGAAAACCCAGTAGAAGAAATACTCCTGAGCTGACTTTTTGCGGCCTTAAACGGACCTACACTTTCTGATCTTTCTTCCTCTTCAGCGAACTCATATGGATCTCTTATCTTGTCTGTCCAAATACTTTGATCTTCGGCACTCATCGATTCAGGTAAAAGGTAGCCCTGCGAGTTGAAGCTGTCATGCGGTTGATGATTTTTATACGTCTTCTCAGGTAATTTTCCTCCTGCAATACACTGGCCAACAGAGAAATTGTGTCGAAGTCTCTTCTTTTCCACAACGTTCAGCGCTCTTATTTGCTCTATAGTACTTTCAGGCAAACTGAAGTGCTCTCTGCCTAACAAAATATGCAATTCGTCCGGTGCCAAACACAGTCCTACTTGCTCGCAAAAATAAACAGCTTCTTTTTGTTCCTCAAATGCGAGGATGTCCATGAGCTCATAAAAAGGATATTTTGAAGAGTTCATTCTGCAGTAAGCCCTTACCATTACAGACAAAGCAGAAACGCGTACTTGATTGAAATACCTCAATAAGATGCAGGCGTTCAGGTAAGTAGTTTTCTTTACGAGCTTAAAGAACTTGACATAATTATTCGCCACTATAGCGGAATAAACTTCTATGGCAAATTTCACTTCCGATGACTTCTGTATTGATGATGGCAGTCTCTGAAGGTCCCACATAAAGCTGCCGTTATTTAGATTTAATAAAATAATATACGCATGAAATTCAGGCTCGTTTGTGCAGGTAATTCCTTTTACTCTGAGATCGTGATACATATACTTCAAAGTTTGTAGACACTTGGTTAGGTTTTCCGTATTTATCTTCTTGTCGAAGACAGAAGATTCTTCAGCGCAAAGTCGTTCAGAGCATAGAATGTGAAAGCGTGCACACTGTTCAACCAATTCAACACTTTCAAGGCAACATAGCTCCTGTTGGGTAATGTCTTTTCGGATTCCTCTTGTTCTATCCCATAGGAAATGATACCATTCTGCGAGATTTGTGTCCTCACTATCACAAAGGTCAGCTATTTCGTGCAATAAATAACTCATGGTCATCTTTAATGAACGAACAGGCCTTAGCTCATGTGGCATAGGTTCCTCTTGATCAGCTGATGACCTGGAATACTGCTTCACTGCTGTCAGGTGATTTATCTTCGCGCCACCATTATCCAACTGCTCATAGAGAGATACTTGTCGTTGAGCTTCACGCATGAGCCTTTCCTTTTCTGGACACATATCTGGACAAGTGCCTCTAGTGGCTTTAGCCGTAGCTAAAGAAAGCGACTTTACATGTTTCTGTCTCATGAGCCTATCTCGAGCTTCCAAAATTTTATATTTATCCTCAGTGGATGACGCAGCTTGACGAACGATAGTCTGCAATTCTTCTATTGACGATTTAGGTACCAATGCTGCGATCTGACTTTCGGGTTCAGTCCTTTCCACCTTAACAGCAGCTTTTGCTTTCTGCGCTTTCAGCGTTTTAAGTTTTTTAATGAAAGTTAGTGGTTCTACTACAGTGGGATCGTCATGTAGGTTGTATTCCAAATTTTTTAACGCATCTAATTCTTCTTGGATGTCATTATCGGATCCCTTGAGTATGCGAGATACAACAGAAGTGTTAGCTTCTTTTTTTCTTAACGGTGATTTAGGTACATCCTTAGACCATTGGACATCAAACTTTTCGTTTAAGAAGGATCCACATTTATAGTAAGCTATATTTGCTTCTCCTTTTGTAGCATAGATTACAGTGATAATGTGCTTCTTTGGACGAAGCACCATTTTCGAAATATCTCCAAACGTCGAAAAGTATTCTTTCGCCGCTGCTTTATTCAGTAAGGATTCTGGAACCGAGGAGCAGGTTATCGAAGTTTCGGTACTATGCTTTTGAACTGGGATTTTTGCATTTTTCTTCAACTGTTCATAAGCCGGCGTGCCTAAAACAAATAAATATAAAAAATGATTAATGCTTCCTCATAGAGCAAGCTTTGTAGCGGTAACAATGACCAAATTTAAAAAGTAGGTATATTTGATTTCACTTCAAATAAAATAAATATAATATGAAATTTTAAACATGGACCTAATTTAATTCCTAATTTGTCATCTAATGCCTTTTAATAGAATTATTTGTTACTTTATAATATATTTACAAATTATATTCAATAAAAGTAAAAATTTAAGTCTATATTTTTTTTGCACAAAAAAATTGGGAAACTATTAATACGTCCAAAAAATTGTTTTCACATTATTTATTTTGAAAGGATTTAACTTTTCGTCAGTGCTGCAGCAGTGGCATTATCATTTTCTCGGAATACCGATACTCGGAAATTTCTCCGAGTGATGCTTTCCGCGAACTGCGTCTTATATACACTATACGCAGGGCCGAAACTCACATGTGTACACAATATTAGTCTATTGATGACACTGGAAATCCAGATATCATGTCTAAAAAAGCGTCGTAGCTCATTATTTTCTATTAGAATAGTTGATAAATTAAGCTTTAAGCTGTTATTTTAGGTGTCTTGTAAAATATTTTGCATCGTCAATAGTAGCCCGGCAGATAACGTGAACAATTATGTATTTCGTCACAAACGGAGGCATTTTTAAAATGATTTTAAAACTGAAAATATTTCTACAGCTTTTTCTGGGACATTATCTTATTATTATGAAAAAATCGGCCCACTGTACAGACATTTTCGCATAATTTTTACATATAAATGTTTTTGTTCACAATTAAAGAAAATATGCATCCTATTAAAAAGTGATCTGAAGAAAACTCGTGGATCTTTTTCAGTTGAATAATTTTATTCCCAAACGTTGTTTCGTATCTTGCATAGTTTTACCGAAAATATAATTTTTTATTGGTAATTATAGGCAGATAAATCCCATCTTCAAAATTTGTTGCATGATTCATTCGAAAAATAGTCACTATTCGCTGGACTATAGTGTTTAAAGAAATTTTCTAAAAAGCGACAAAAACCATTTTTTGTTGTTGCTTTCTGAGCCCGTTTTTATAAAAAAAAATTTAAAATGCCTCCGTTTGTGACGAAATACATAATTGTTCGCGTTATCTGCCGGGCTACTATTGACGATGCAAAATATTTTACAAGACACCTAAAATAACAGCTTAAAGCTTAATTTATCAACTATTCTAATAGAAAATAACGAGCTACGACGCTTTTTTAGACATGATGTCTGGATTTGCAGTCTCATCAATAGACTAATATTTTGTACACATGTGAGTTTCGGCCCTGCGTATAGTGTATATAGGACGCAGTTCGCGGAAAGCATCATACGGAGAAATTTTCGAGTATCGGTATTCCGAGAAAATGACAATGCCACTGCTGCAACACTGACGAAAAGTTAAATCCTTTCAAAATAAATAATGTGAAAGCAATTTTTTGAACGTATTAATAGTTTCCTAATTTTTTTGTGCAAAAAAAAAAATATAGACTTGAATTTTTACTTTTATTGAATATAACTTGTAAATATATTATATTGGAACAAATAATTCTATTAAAAGGCATTAGATGACAAATTAGGAAAAGTATTTTTAACAAAAATTAGTTTCTGGATAAAAATTTGTCTTAAAAGTAATTGGTAATTAAATTTATATTATTCATTTTTTTCTTTCCTAGAGCATTTCGTATCACAAACGGAGAAAATCGAGATAGAATAGAATAGAATTTATTTATTAAGTCCCTAGGGCTAAACAGCCCTCTAAGGAACAAATTTTACAGATATTTTACAACAAAAAATGTGACAACTCTGGTCAAGCGACGATTATGACGTTGGTAAAACAAAAAGAATTACAGATGGATAAAGATAAAAAAGAATATATCATATAATGAATATGAGTCATATATGCTATTATAAGCTAGTGGTAGGCAAAACGTATATCATTAGAGAACTTAAAACTTAATT
>CAKNWW010075566.1:0-10902 GCA_932074435.1 Andricus kollari
AAAACATCTGCAAGTCTTTATCTTTTATTCTTTTCTTTAAGTTTATAACTTGGTTATAATCTAGGGCTTGGGAATTCGGCAATTCGTTAATTATTTGATATCGGAATTTCTAAATACCGATTGAGTATCATGAAATTGTTAATATCTATTTGGATATTTATTACTGAATTAACAATCTTGGTTTTGTGTATAATTTTTATTATTTTTGTATGAAATATTTTAAGCCAGCCACAACTTTTATAGCAATTGTCGAAGGTTTGTTTGATTTGTTAAAAAATTTGAATTTAGGTAGCCTTAGTTGCCATAAGAATTTGGTATCAATAAGAATTTTCATTTAGATAATAATTGTTTATAATAATCGGCATTTTGTGATCTCGCGGGCGTGGTAAGTATCAAAAACGCAGGAGTTGTGGGAAGTTACGCTTGGCATAATTGTTTTCCCGCTCGTCATTAGTTCGGTCTTCGCACCTGTCTACCTCTCATTTAGCCTGTTTGCTGCATTTGCGACGTATGCATGTACGTTTAAGTATTGGAGCGGCACTTAATTCAGTCACGAGGTGTAATAGCTGATTACTAGGGTGTCCTAAAAAAAACGCAATGTTCTTTTTTTTGACGACGCACCCCCTAAACTTGTTCTATTTGGTGAAAAAATAAATTCATATTTTTCTTTTCTTTTTAAAATAATTTTAAACCGTGGTCCTGGGGCCTTAAAGTGTCCCGAAATGATTAAAATGATTAATTATTGTTAATTTTCGTAAATATAATAATTGTTTGTCAAAGAATGCAACTGTTGGTACCATACGCGCAGGAAAAAAAAAGTTGACCCAATTATACCAAAATACTACCCCTTATAGTAAAAAACTACCCTTCTTAGAGCTAAAAAAATATTATATTTATTATACCAATATAATTTTTTTCAATTAATAATAATATATAACTACGAAGGTTATAATTCATTTAAGAAATGAAACAATTTCTTAATTCTTCTAAAAACATGAATTTTACAGAAAACATCAAGCTTACAGACGAGAAGTGAGGTTTGTAAGATTTTCCCCTGATCCTGTTTTTTATCGAATGTGTCTTTCTTTTCGAAGGATATTTTTTTTACATGTAGGAAATTCTTCATTGTGTCCTTGGATTCCCAGATGATGTGCTCTTTCTGCAGCGTCGTTCACAACTTTTAATGTACTAACGACGGCGAAATCCTCAATGTAGTGTTTGTTAACAGCCCAGAAAGCAGGATCTGTGTTTAAGAATGACGAATTCAGCTGCATAATATCGAAAAATCGAAGTGCTTTTGAAAAAAGCACAATTCCCTAATGGCTTCGGTTTCGATAGATGTTAACGTATACTCATTTCGAAACATTCAAATTTTCGGGCAATAAATGGCAGTTGTCATCCACCGCGCATGGTGCATTGGTCCTGGAGTTATCACGTGGTTGATAATTTTCTTTCAACTGCGAATTTGCAAATTTAATTAGGTCTTCCTTTTCTGATCGCAGTTTCGAAAGTATTCGCTTGTCGTTTATACCAATTTCGAATCTTGTCTTATCGGAAAATTCCCACGCTTCACTAAGCTTTTTAAATAATGGAGTCTCTGGTCCAGATGTTGGACCAAGGCATTCTTTGCATACACTTTCGAGCATTATTTCAGGGATGTGATCTCTGCAAGCAAAGTACAGCAAATCTTTTTGAAAGCGCTGTTCCAAACGTACGCATGTCCATGAACTCTGCCAGTGTTAACACTGCATGTATCGAAGCATAATACTACTATACGGTCAACAATCTCCCATGATTCAGCAAGCTCTGCCACAGCAGAAGCTTGAGCAAGTCCGGTAGCAGACTCCATCTGTGGCACACCCAAGATTTGAAATTCACCAGCCCTATATTCTAAAACAGGCAATCGTTCCACCTTTTTCTTTCCAGTCAATGATAAAACACGTTATCCATCCCAGTGTAATTGTAATCTCTGTTCTAATTTGAAATTTTCCTTTAATTCAGAAGCATACTTCAATCGTTCTTCGTTTCTAAATTTTGCTATGGTGCTTTTACTTAGATTCAAATCACCTAAAAACAATTTATGATCAAGCTTTCTTCAAAATATATATTGTATCGAACTACATTTTAGAAAACTAGTATTTTAAATAACTTATGTTTTGTCTCAAACTCTCTGCTGTACTTGACACGACGTACATTGCCATCCTATTAGACAATTGAGCTCTGTCTAAAGTTCGACAAAGTGCTGGAGTGATTACTTCTATCTTGGGAGGTTTCTCTTGTATTTTCAGTTCCCAGTCAGGGTCCTAAAGAAAAAATTATTTCTTTTTCCCAAAACTATTGAAAAAGTCAATGTTTTTAATTTTCAAACTGATAATTACTAACCTTTCTATTGAAATCATAATTTTCTTTGTGTTCATACATTTATTCATTATCACTGTAGGTTTCAAATGACATTGAAGAAATTGATGAATGTGCGGAATGTGCGGAATGAGGAAAGGATATATCAGAAGATGCCTTGCGCTTCACGACTTTCTTTACACTTTCTATTCAGCTATCATTCACCTCCTCTATAACTCCATTACGACCCTTTTCTTTTTGTGAAATTAAAAATTGCCTCGTTTTTTCTACCTTAATCCGTACAAGAGCGTCACCGTGAGCTATGTCGAACAGGTTATCCAAATTATCACAGAAGTTCGTTCTTTTTCCTTGGAAAGCACTTGAACTTCGCTCGCTTTTCTTGTTAAGGTCTTTCCAGGTTTTATGTAGTTCAATACATTTTTTAACACAACGATGTTTCTCTCGCACAGGAATTTTTGCCTTATCCCAGAATCCTATTGCTTGATCGACAACACATCTAGATATCGACGTCAATTATTTAGAATATAGATTTCATATGTCAACAGAAATGCCGCTATTTCGGCGTAACAGCAATATATCAACATTCCTATTGACATCAATCCTAAACCAATATACGATCCTTGAATCAGTCTTAATTGATTGTCTTTCGTTTGGCGTTGTATACTCAAATCGTATAGTTGTTGTTTGATATGATTTAGAGCAATTTCATTATCTTTGAAGTTGTTATTGGATGCAACATTTGAGGACTCGATCTCAATTTATTTTGAATTTACAAATGGAAATTGTACCTGATGAAGACCATTTGATAATTCTGAGAGGTTCAGATGAAGCCGTGGTTCATACATAATCATGGTGATATCCCTTATCGGCATTAGTCCTTGGAGAGTTACCTGCGTTGTTCTTATGTGGCAACCTAGAGCAATTTGGACTAGACCAAGACCCTCTAACGAAATCTCTTGATTGGGCCTAGAAGTACAAACTAAGTTAGTGGTGAACTTCCCTTGTATGGAATATATGCAGCCGTTGAGTGTAGGTATGGCTTTCCAGTAAGATTTTGGATTGTAGGAGACTATGATGTTACACAATTTGAACGAGGGCAGTGTTTGTCTTGACAAGAGCTGTGATTCGCAAGTCGGGAAGCGTGCTACCTCGTATATTGGGAAAGTACCGGGACAAATGGTGTAGGCGCTCAATCGGGTGCATTATGCAAGCTCGGTTCTTGTCATAAGAAGATAGGTCCTCCCTGATTCTTCCATCGAGACGTGGGGAAATTCTCATTGTACAAATGCTTTCACGGTCCTATTTCCTAACATACATGGTTGAACGGGGATGGAATGCATCTCATACAAAACAAATTCTGTTTTTTCTGTAAGTGGGAAGTCCAATAAAACTTGTAACTTCCCTTCTTTACAGACTACGGTAGTGGCGGAGACTTGAAAAAGCTATTTTACACTAACCTGAGGTCCAGCGACTGGAAATTTATATTTAGGAGCGTGGTCCTGGATGTCTCTAAATATCAGCTCCAGTTGTTCTGATGTGAGTAGGTAAGGATGTTAATATCCCCTGCGTGCTGCGTGGATAATATCTAGAAGTTGATTTGATGATCGAAGACATTCGTCGATGCCTGCTTCAATTGCGTAGAGCATCTGAATTATTAGGTCTTTTTGTTTAAACTCCTCAAGATCAGAGGTAATTTTTCCTAATTGTTGGGTGGTCTTAGCGATCTACGTCTGAGGACAGCTTGTTCTGATTCCTGCCTTTCGATTACTTGATCGACGTCTTCTAGTGGAGATCGAATTAAATGCGTCTGTCGTCCTATTAGGTGTGACAGATTAGCTTGAGTCTTATTCAAGTAATTGATTTCAGTTTCCATAGTCTGGCCATCTTCATGGGTGAGAAGTCCAGTGACTGGTCCGATAATACTTCCTAGAAAGCCCAACATTGGCGTAGTTCTTCGTCTTCTCGTTTCTTGTGGCAACGGGTAGGGGAGTTTCTTAACAGTGGCTCGCTTCAGGTCCAGTATTTCTCTCTCAGTATCATTAGAGATACACTCCATAGCTGCCAATTTTAAAGATGCTAAAAGATGCAAGATGCTTCGAGCATTGGACCACAATAGCGGGGCAAGGTTTCCACTTTTATGTCTGTATTCTTTGAGTGATTCTTGAAGCCGGTTGCTTCGTAGGAAAACGTTAATCCTTCAGGTGGTGCTGGTTCTTCTCATTGACCCAAGATGCTCGTAGTATATCGCAGTGCTAGCTTCGAGTTTCAAGTTCCTGAAGAGCTTGGGGGTGTCTTGGCAGGTAGATGGTACTGAGAAATGGTCGTACAGCAACGTGGTCCACATGATAGTCGGGTACATTTTTCTAATCTTGCTCTTTTTCACCTAAAAGTATCACAGGAATAAGCTTTTCGGACCTATCTTAACAATAAGTGACCAAGAGCTCATCAGCATGCTTAGAGAATCTTATACCGTCTTCGGTTTCGAGAATTACATTGTGATTTTCGGTGACTCACGATAGTATAAGTTCCAACCGCGTGTTTATCAAATTTATTCTTTCTCACATCCTTAAAGACGATGATTTTGTCACCGATCTTTGCATTTAACGGCCTAGCCCTTTCGTCGTATCGCACCTTCGATCTATCTTTTGATTTAATCATATTGTTTGCTGCAATTTTTTGAATTCCGTTCAATAGAAGTCTGTCCCAATCATTGTAATCTTCCTTGATATCGAATAGTTTCCCGAGCGATCCGTGCTGATACAACGAGCGGCGTCGTACTGGTCAATTAAGTGCGTTGCAACCGCATGAGCGACTGTCGTTGTTTTTATGTCAGGTTTTTGGACGGCTCTGCAGAGTTTGCTGAAATTGTCTTGCATAGTCAATATGTGTTTATTACTGTTAGGAGTGGTGGAGAGTTTACCAATGGTGCCGAGGGATACTTTATCGAAAACACTGATCTGGGTATCCGTTGTAACAGAATTGTTACCATCACGTGGGACTCCACACGGCCCTGCCTAAAAGGGTTGCCGGACCGCAGACGAGACGGAACGGAATCCCCCGAGGGGACCCAAAGTCCCGAGCAGCGGCATAGCAGCTACTCAGTCTGGGTTAGCTCACCCTCGGGCACATTGTCTTTGCGTTCTTGTGCCGGGTCACTAGTGTCGGACCAAGGGACAATCTGCTCTCGTTCTCATCGCCTCATCATCATTGCCTACCTGTACGGTAGCATTGCCGCCTCATCGTCGGCGCCTACCTGTCCGGTAGCATTACCGCCTCATGGTCGTCGTACTTGTCGTTACGTACACTAAACCAAAACTTCTCCGACTCCTGGAGAAGCCCCAATCGAATCCACTAATGTAAGTGGCCGAATAAACCATGCTATAATTTTAGCAGCCCTTGTTTTATTGTGTTTAACCTTTATCTCGGTTCTCCGACTCCCAATTTCCCTACTCGGCATTACCTCGAAATACCGTAATGACCATAGGTTCACTCGTTCGTGACCTCATGAGCTTATTTTCTAGAAAAGTCTTACATTGCCTGATGTAAGCGTTGATGTCCTTACGCATACCGGGCCATGCATGTCGTTCCCGTATACGGAGATACTTCTTAGTCACTCCCTTATGGGTAATTGTCAAATTGTAGGCAAATTTTAGCACCTACAGTGGCAATCATTAAGAATTAAATATTCTATAACGGACATAGATCTTATCACATCTAAAACTTGATAATCCAAAAGGGGCTGTTTTGAAAATAAAAAATAATAATGAAATTCGTAAATAAAATACAGACAGTGGAATTGGGGTTAGGAATTTTATGAAAGACAGCGCGATCTTTTCAAAAGTTCAAAAGCGAATGCTGCAATGCACGCCACTTAGGAAAAACAAAATATTTATAACTATTGTAAATGATTTTTTCTAATTTAAGTAAGGTGACGTAATAAGTTAAAAGTCTAATTTCTATTATTATTTTTGCTTTCAATAAACACGTTTTAAATTACACAAACGGAAACAACGTGACTGTAGTATAATAAAATTAAAGATTCAACATTCATTAAAACTATTTACATGATTTATTATGCAGTCTTTCAACTGTATTAAAATCTATTTATAACATTGTATCACATACTAACTAAATAACTGAGTAATAAATTATGCATCCATTTTTATCAAAATTAAAAATATGAACTCATAAAAATTCAACAGGTGTTAGGAAAACTACACTAAATTACTCATTTTCTAAAATTTTTATATCAGAATCTCAGAAACTTTTAGCTGTAATAACAAATCTACCTACCTGTGCTGTAATATAATTTCCAACACATCTCTTCCTTTCTAATTTACTTATTTAGCTCACTTCTTGAGATCTGTATATTTATAAATAGAGGTTAGGAGACAGTAAACACACCGGCCCGGACGGAATGTTTTTTATAATTTTTTTTCACACCGAAATCAGTTTTTAACGCACGTACGGGAATTACGTTTTTGTTGTCAAAATGCACTTTTCAGTTTTAATATAGTATTCACAAGGAAAAGAGTTAGTATTTTAAGCTCAATTTTATAGAATATTTTATTAAATGATGCGCTTAATATTTCTCTATTTATTACTCAACTGTGTCTACAATATTTTACTAGAGAAAATGACGTACGGTAATGACGTCTGAAATTACGAAAATCGAGGGACGGATGTTAAGGGCTTTACAATATTATTTATTTGATTTGAAAAATCTGTATAAATTAAATTTATGTTCATCTAAAGTTTACAAACAGTTTGTGCAAAGTGAGGTTGTGACGCCGTACGGTAATGACATTAGGGGTGTTCTTATATTAAATTAAAGTAAATGAGAACAGAAATGAAAAAAAGAACTGACTATTGTGTAGAGTATGAAAATAAGTATTTATTAAATTTAAAAAAAATCAGTACGAGTTTCTAAGTTAATGTTATATTACTGGGACTTCAAGTTTGCCTTCAATTTGACAATTACCCTTATGTCCTCCAAAGAGACTATTGTGAAATTCTGCAATAATTTTAGCCCTCGATTCTTCAGACGGAACCTCTAGCTTCCCATGGCACAAGGTAATGGTGATGTTACCGTCTTGAAGCACGTTCTTAGCAATTCCGACATTTTGATTTTCGAGTCCTTGAATTAATTAATTCAATTAATTTCGTCAAAGTGATGATTTTTTACGTCTATAGAATAGACCTTAAATTTTCCGGCGGTAGGAACCAGAACCTGCCCTATTAACGTCCTATTTTCCTGAAGATCTCGAGGATATACTCGTTATGTTGCTATCAACAATAGTGCGTTGACATGAAAGCATGGTGTGCTTCTTACTAGATTCTGTTTTGTCATAATAATGTTTATTGCAAATTGCTGCCAGCGATTTTCGGGGGGATGGAGTTCTTACGATTGGAGACTCGCTTACCTCTGGAAATTCCTTGAACCGCACATCTGTGCTTTTTCTGTCCGCACCGGAATTTTTTATTTCGTGCGGGCTGGTCGTATTGTGTAATGCAAAGTCGTATTTAGGACTATTATTTGTATTTAGGAATGACTCTAGAAATTCATTTACCCTAGCGGGTAGTGGATCGTCTGTACAAACACAGGGGACCATATCTTTTGAATAGAGAAGTAATTCTTTATCGTCTTCTCCATCAGAGATAGTGTTAAGCCCTACATGTACTGTTTCATTTTCAGGAGTATCATCGAATCCTTCTTTATCCCAAAAATAGGACTCATTTTGTGCCACTGATTGGTTGTATTCGAAAATCGATTTCTGAACTTCCGTTCCCAGTGTCGAGCTTCCAGACCGCTTTGCGTCTAAGCCCGAATCATTGTGGTCGTCACCACTACTATCACCACAGTCGCTACTACCGCAGGCAGGACTGACATAAATTACTAGATTTGCATCGATCGTGGGGGTAGGATCAGTTTGATCCTTATAGAATGTGCTGGACTCCGATTTGTTTCGGTTTAAATAATACTAGCCACGAGAATATCTCGTGAAAGCAGAACATAACTTTTCAATCTGATGTTTTTTGTAGGGATCCCACTCGCAGATAGTTACGCAGAAATTATAGCACAGTCACTGGGGAGCCAGATTCACCACCGGAGAACTACGTCCTATTATCCAAAAGTCAACGGTCGCGTCGAACACCACGAACCTTAGGCTGGCGCCCTCCAAATTGTACTTCGCGGTATGAGAGCTTCATGGAAAGAAAAAAATTAGCACAGCACCATCAGAACTATCACATTATGAGCCCATACAATAATTGTTTCTTTTGATGACTTTTCTGGATTTCAAACCAAATCGTTCGACACCTTTTGAAATTTCTTCTTTTTGGCCCAAAAATAAAACATCAGTCAAGGGAGGCCCAGGAAGCCTTCGTATTTTGACAAAAAAAGCCAAAATGTATCAAAAAAATTAACATCGGTAATAAAACTCCGAAAAGTGCATACCACCAATTTTGTTAAAAACACGTACACTAACGTATTTTGAGGCGCTCATTGCGCATATGACTACAAACATACCCACAATGATATTTTCTAGGCCAAATAGAAAATTTAGTCTGCCGGGCTGTAACAAAGCGGTCCATGCTTTCCAACAATAGCACTCAACCCCTTTCCAGGTTTCACTACTCCCATTCGTTTATATTGTTATATAGTCACCTATGTATGTTAAAGTTTAAAGTCGCTACAATGAGTCGCCTCACTTTTATATAAAAACAACTGCTAGCGGACAAACTAAGAGTAACTTAACTTAGAAGCACATGTACGTGGAATATGCTTACAATCAATAAAGTGATAATCGTTTATTTTATAAATGTAATTACATTTATTGGCCACGTTGTCAAATACTTTGTATCATACTTTTCAATTATTTTAACTAAATTCCCAACACAGCCACAAGTACACGAATCAGCTGTACAGCTCACAAGAAGTCGAATGACACGCTCGTTGTTTTTTTCTCTCGGATACGCGCGCGCTTTAGAACAACGGGCATGAGGGACAGATAATAATTTACCATCAGGTCTCAAGTACACCAACATAAAATTTCCGCAGACAATCCATTTGAAGCTATTGGATTCAGTAAAGGTTGAAAAATAGGGTCTTTGTTAATTCAGATTGCAAATCTTAAGCATGAGTTTTTCACTCTCTGTATCCATGCCGTCAGAGGCACACTTTAAAAACGACCATACCATCTGTATGCTAAGACAAAATGATAGAAGATAAGGAATTCATTGATTAGGAATGTTTGTTTTTAATGGAATATATTAGCAGAACAAATATATTCTTCTGATAAGAGGATAAGCGCAGATCGGAAGAAGCAAAGATTGTGTGCAGTGGTCATAACTGTGTGGCGGAATTAGAATGAGCATATTTAAGGGCATGGTTTCAATATTAAAATGTGTATTAAAAATGACACGATAATTTCATATTGATGACAAGATAGAAGTGAACTCACGTAGAAGGGAGCTGTACGAATTACTTCTACCAATGTTCATTCTGAAGTAGCCCAGCAGACACGTTCTGTAAATGTTACATCACAAAAAGGGAACATTTATACATAAAATTATTATAATTGTGTGCAATAGCAATCACAGAACATGAAGGTCACACTGTTCTGTAAAGATGTTACTGTAAGGAAATGTAACAGTTCTGGAATTCTGTAATGTAACTAATATAGAACAGAGTGATAGAATTGTTATGTCACTAGAATGTCACACTTGTTCCAAGAACGGAACATAAAGGTCAAACTGTTCTGTAACGCTTTTTCTGTACGGATATGTAACACTTCTGGAATTCTGTAATGTAACCAATATAGAACAGAGTGATAGAACTGTTATGTCACTAGAATGTCACACGTGTTCCAGGAACGGAACAAAAAGGCCACACCGTTCCGTAGCGATGTTACTGTAAGGATATGTAATAGTTCTGGAATTATGTAATGTAACCAATATAGAACAGAGTGACAGAACCGTTATGTCACTAGAATGTCACACGCGTTCCAAGCACGGAACATAAAGGTCACACTGTTCTGTAGCGCTGTTACTGTAAGGATATGTAACAGTTCTGGAATTCTGTAATGTAACTAATATAAAACAGAGTGATAGAACTGTTATGTCACAAGAATGTCACACGTGTTCCAGGAACGGAACATAAAGGTCACACTGTTCTGTAACGCGGTTACTGTAAGGATGCGTAACAGTTCTGGAATACGTAATGTAACTAGTATATTACAGAGTTATATAACTATTACGTCACTAGAATATCACACGTGTCACAGGAATGGAATATAAAGGGCACCCTGTTCTGTAATGATCTTAGACCAGAGTTGTGCGGACGGTCGAGCCAAACGAGAAGAAACTATTTTATTTTACAACTTTTTTTTTTTGAAGGGTAATACCCGGGTAAGCATGCAAAAAATGCCCCTTAAGGGAATCAAATGTTGAATCAGGCATTTGAAAGCATACAATAAAACACAATGTTCTCCTTATTTGAAACGGTTAGCCGCCACAATGGATGAGATAGGGGGGGAGGGGGGG
>CAKNWW010075570.1:0-12723 GCA_932074435.1 Andricus kollari
TTTCTTGCATGATACGGAAAGTATACGATGTGGATACTATAGCGATACGCTACAGCGTATCCGTTCCGTTCATTCGGTCTGCTAGGGATATGTTAGTGTGTTTCACCTGAAATTGGTATTTTTAATCAAAAACATTAGTTTACAGCCATTTTGCCCACCATGTCTCACTATGATTTTCGAATGTCTTTTGGCCCACTAAACACGAAAATCACACTCAGAAAATTTGTTATGTAAGCGTTTTCGAGATATCAATGTTCAATTTTTTTGTCAATTTTCAGAGTTGTTTTGAGTATATCTCGAGTTCTAATTGACCTATCTCCCTAGACGAGCACTCAATTTGAAGGCAACTGAATCCTCTACAACTTTCTATTTCAAAGATTTTGCAATTTCCATTCTTCCCAGGACTATATGTGTAGTGTCGACCTTATTTTTTGCCAAAAATACAACTTGTCCAACTTACTAAAATCGCTAGCATCTGAACTACTGGCCCGATCTGAAAACTTTAGAATAGAAAGTTGTACAAGATTCAGTTGCCTTCAATTTAAGTGCTCGTTTAGGGAATTGGGACCAAAATACATTAAAAAATCATATTAATAAGTGGCGGGCAGAACAAATTATTTTTAATTTTGTAAGCTATTGAACTCAACACACTTAAATCCAATGATTTTTGTTTGAAATAATAAAAAACTTACAAGCGCCTGAACAATTTTCGATTATCTTAGTGTTTTTAGTCGAAAATTGACATTTTTATTGAAAAATCATAAGATATCAAAGAAGATACCTGATTTTTTAAGAATTTTTGTTTAAGTTGACGTTTTACATCGAAAATTGATATTTTTATACCAAAATCATTATATTTCGAATAAGATTTAGAATTTTTTAATGGTTAAGGTTATATCCACGTTTTTCACAGAAAATAGGCTATTTTCAACGAAAGTTGAAACAAAAGATTTGAAAGGAGATTTACAACTTTTTAACAATTTTAGGTTTTGTTCGTGTTTCACACCGGAAATCAGTATTTTTAGTAAAAAATCATTAGACTTCAAGGAAGATTGAAAATGTGTGTACAATTGTAGGTTAAGAAAGTGGCATTCACTGGAAATATAGACATGGATTCCAAAATGTTGGTGTTTTTCGTCAAAAATTAAGGAATTTTTATTTTAAAAAATCTAAAGATTTTTCAGATTATCATTCAGTCATTAAATTCACAATTTCTGGCATTTTTAGCGTTTTATATCAGAAATCGGTACTTTTAATAATAAATCTTTGGATTTCAAAGAAGATAAGCAATTTTTTAAAAAAATTTTAGATTATGCTCACGTTTTTAAGAAAAATCGTTATATATTTTAAATAAGATTTACAATATTTAAACAGTAATAGCACATATTAGCGTTTTTCGTCGGAAATTGGTATTTTTTGACAAAATTGTGATGGTTTGATTATCTATTAGAAAATATTATATATAATTTTGACGTCAAGATATCGATTTTCGTAAATTATAGTAATTTAGTAGAAAATGCAACAATTTTGTATCAACAATAATTTCATATTTGAATTTTTAAATTTCGTAAGACAAAAAATAATAATAAATGGGCGCGTAGCGTTCGCGTTTCTTTTCTAGTAATGTAAAATTTTTAATATGCAGTTTTAAAATACTTGCTTGTAAAATTCCTCCTAAATATTGGGCAAGAAGAGCTAACCCAATAGTCAAAATTCCAAAACCAAATGCTAAAGCTTTTCCGAGGAATAATTCTTTCGATGTCGGAAATTCTTCCTTTTTTAATTTCTGATAAAGTGGTTTTATATAATCTTCTAAAGAAACCGCAGCCAGAGAATTCGAGGTGGCTGAAACTGTACTAAGTCCTGCACTGAAGATTCCTTAAAAACAAAATTAATTTAGGAAAATAAATACAATTTTTAGAATGTTATAATTTTAGTTTTATTATCATTTTACCAGCTACGAATAATCCAGCTATTCCAGGTAAATGTGAAAGGTTGTCCAGCACGTATAATGGGTAAATCATGTCCATCGAAGAAATTCTACCTTCCATCACTGGATCACAACTTTTGTACCCAGCATAAATTGCTAATCCGCAGAGAACAATTGCTACATAAAGTAAACATGTTGCAAGCCAACTTAGCCACAAGGCGGATTTTGCAGCTGACAAACTTCTGGAAATTTAATTAAATTAAACAAATAATTCAATTTTTTTTATTTAATTCTTTTTAAGAAAAAAACCCTCAAATTTGGTTTCTTATTGCTATTATTGCAAATGAGCAGGATCATCTATGTCCCATAGCACTGAGGTTATCTAATGTAACCTATTTTAAAGACAAATTTAATCTAATTCATTGAATGTAATCCTTTCTAATGATTCCGGTTTCTGCTATATAGCCATTTATTGCCGTATAGGGGATGTTTACAAAATCATCTGGTTCACAGAAATGATTTCCAAAATGCTTCACTCTGAGGCTTACAAGCATATCACAGTCGCAGAGGATGTGATGTACTGCTCTCTCACGGAAGCCACACTTTCGACATCGAGAGTTGCTGTCGATGTTCATGTTAGTCAGGTGCTTCTTTAAGCAGAAATGGTCCGTGAGCTTTTCAACCACTATTTTCACCTGCTTTCTTTGCATGTTCCGAAGTTTTTTTAGACTTTCCTAAACATGGTTCTTTGATAAACTTTTTAGAGTATATCATACCTTTAGCCATCTTCCAATACCTCGCGTGTTTGCTTTTTGTATCCCGTTTTTTGCAAGCATATCTGTCTCGTTATCTTCAATGCTCTCATGTCCAAGGACCCAGACCAAGTTTACCCAGTTTTTACCAGATACTTTGAAAAGCTCGTGTAGGCAACTCCAGACAAGTCTAGATGTAAACTCTCCCGATTGGAGAAAGCTCTCATAGCAGCTTGACTATCAGAGAATATGTAAATGTGTTGGTTAAAAAAACCCACGTTTACGAATCGCCTCTAGGCATATCCTAATATACACAATTTCAGCTTGAAATACGGTAGGAAACTTGCCCAGTACGATTGTTATCTTCATGTCATCTCATGCCATCTGTTCCTCATGCCAGTCCTCCCTTTTCGGGAAGATCTCCATAAACGGCTTCATGAAAGAGTATTCTTTCAGTATGTTATCAGAATGCATGCAAAGGATTTCATCCACCGACAATACGCTCTTTATTAAATCATGGAAATCAGGGAAAGCGGCATCTCTATGATGCTTCCTTCAAGAAAGTCTATGCCTCCGCCGCAGCCCTCTGCCTAATTAGAAGTGAGGTGGTAGCATGCCTAAGATGAACTGCAATGCTGCTGTTGGAGTTGTTCTCATTGATCCAGTAATTGCAAGACGAAAGACCCTTTGTAGGCTCTCCAGCTGTTTCCTGGAATTAACTAAATTAATTCTTGGCACCCAGATCGATGGGACATAACTTATAATTGGTCTAATGATTACCGTATTTTACCAGTAAACTAACTTGGGTTTGAGTCTCCAGGTTTTTCCAATTGCACCTCTGCAAGCACAAAAGGCTGCCTTGGCCTTTTTTACTACCGCATCAACATCTAGTTTCCAGTTTAGTTTAGGGTCAAAGATGACTCCTACATACTTAACTGATGTGGAGAAGTCGACCTTCTTGCCATAGAAATTAGGGCTTACGAGGTCAGGTAGTTTTCTACGTCTCGTAAAATCCAACAATTCAGTTTTATCTAGGTTAACAGATAGGCTACGGTCGTTGCGCCAATTCTCAACAATGCTGCGAGCATTTTACGTGAGTTCGACTAAGGTTCACTCATGTTTTCCTGTTACCAGTATGACAAGGTCATCTACATATCTTGTGTATGAAAACCTTATTTATTTAATCTACGAATCAAATCATTAATGACGAGTGCCCACAGGTGAGAGGATAAAATTCCGCCCTGCGGTTATCCGCCGGGAGGAGTTGGACCGCATCCATGATGGTTCCTTTTTACCTTTGGTCTCACATTGCAACCGTGAAGTGAGGACTAGACATTCCTGCCGCATAACATAGAGTGCACCCACATATTAACACTGGTTCGTTTTGCTTCATGAATGTTGGAGGTAAATGCATGAAGTGCGTCATTAGAGGATTTGTCTTTATGTGAGGCAAACTGATTACTATAAAGGGCTTTATCCGGTAGGATTACCTCCTTCATATAAAAATCGACCAACTTTTATAAGGTTTTCAATTTGAAAGAAGTTAGGCTAATTGGTCTGTAAGATTTGGCTTCATAATAGGAGTATCATTCCGGCTTTGGTATAGAGATCGCTTTGACCTTCTTTTATGTCATAGGGGTTTATCCCATAACTAAGCACGCCTTGAAAATGTTACACATTGGTTGCATCCGAACATCCATACCTTCTGGAATCAGCGCCGAGAATATACCGTCTTCCCCAGCGGCCCAGCTTGAGATCCTTTGGTCATCCCCATTTTCCTATGATCTGGGCCGTCAGAGGGGTATAGCTTAACAGTACCTCCCTCCGACAGGTACCCAACTTCGGAACCAGGGAAATACACCAACATGAGGTGTTCGAAGATTTCGCTTGCCGTTTGTGTCGTCTCACCTGTTGGCAAAACCAATATCCTAGGTCGACATGTAGGGCTTTTTTTAAGGTCTATGGAGTTTCACAGTATCAGCTACATTTAGAATGCCCCGGCAAAGCCCCCTTTATGATTTCCTTCTAGCCGATTGTATTTTGTTAGTATGACTTGCTACACTAACGTTATACAAATCCCAGTTTCCAGTTTTCCTGGCTCTATTAAACAATCTTCTAATTTTGTTTCTCAAGACCTAAAGTCTATAATTCCACCAGGGAGCATTCTTGTCTGGCTTTCTAATACAAAAAGAACAATTATCCTCATAAGATTTACATATGACCCAATTCACTACATCCGCAGCAAACTCCAGCCAATGAACTGATCTTATCCTCCTAGGAATAATTTCCAATGACTCTCCAAGAGCTTCCCTATATTTATCCCAGTCAGTCGCTCTTGGTTTCCTATATCTAATCGGATCAGACTCGTCAGCTCTCAGTGAAAAGCATATATACCTGTGATCTGATAGGGATGTCTCAGGCAATACGCGACAGTCCATAAAGGCTTCGCTAATGAATACAGAGCACAAAGTCAGTCAATAACCTCATGATATCTAGTTGCCACAAAGGTTGTGTATTTCCGCAATTCAATACAGTTAAACCGGTACTTAAAAGGTAATCTAAAAGGTGTATTGTATGTTGGGCATTCGCATCACATCCGATGAGCAGTGATCATCCTTTCGATCTGCAGTACTCCAGCAAACGTCTCTGTTCCTCTGATAGCGGCGGATCTAGAGGATCGAATGGCTAGTATGCTGAGCAAATCACCATGGGCTGATGTCTTCCCCCGGTTTGGGGCTTGATTTTAATCGATACTAGGACTCTTGTACAGAATCTAGGTAAGCAAATATAATCGATATCCCTTCTGACGTAAATTGCTGTCCTAGGGCTTTCATCAGTTCTATTGTAGATTATAGAACCGTATTTTTCGTTCATACCTTTCAATTCTGCCCTGTAATACCAAAGTTTTTGAATCAGAGCAAAAGCCGTATGTTCCACTATAATAGGTCTGCTTAAGATGGCCGAAGCAGATTTACAGCGGTGAAGATTAATTTGAATGAACTTCAAATCCGAGGAGTTTGCGCTGTAAATTTAAGAATAAGCGTCATCCATCGGTTGTTCCGAGGGCAGGTGCTCTTCCAGGGTCCTCGTGGGTCCTTTCGGTTTTGAAAGTATTTCCATATGGATCTCAAGACCAGCTGGGTTACCTACTGCCTCGATGAGTCATGTCCTATACATGCAGATTTAAAGGTGATTTAATCCCTTTGTTGGTTTCCATCTTCTCTGAAGAAGAAGTATTTTACAGAGGAGGTCATTGAGGACTCCCCGCCATGCGTTTGTTTTTTTGGTTTTCGGGATTCATACTGTTCCCACGAGCAGCTAGGGAACTAACGGGTCCGTCCACACAGAACCCCGCTTGTGGGAATAAGGCAATTTACACTGGGTGGTTGCACGGTATCCCTGAACACCGTATGAGTCACCATACCCTGGTAAAATTGAGCCTTAGACAGGGTAGTTACTGTGTTGGCTTAGGGAGCTGTTTTCGGAGTCAAAAGCCACCCTACATTCGCTGCGTAGTCGAATTTACTCTGATACTTTCACCTTACTAACCACGAACTCCTATCCATCAAGGGTCGTCATCGCTGCGGCTTTCAGGTCGTCGCTACCCGCGGGAGTTCTCAGGCCTCCTCACCACGGCCAGATCCGAACTCACCTTTTCCTTGGACAGGCAAATTCAATTCCCCACCGTAAGGAGTAGTCGAGTCCCCTTGTCCCACAGAAAAAGTTTTGGTTTCTTGTTATTATTTTTTTTCATTTAGACTGATTCATTCAAGTCTGATAGCACTGCAGTTAAAAAATATTGTACTATGCCTTTATTTCAAAAGCCCCGGTGAAACAGAGGCCTACCCACAGGTCTTCTTCATTGCTAAAGTGGCATGTAAGTCATTTAGGATCATAATGTATAGCGCCAAACAACTCCACAAGTGAACATTTCACTTGACTGAGGTTGGATTAGAATTACTGCATGAATTTTATCACAACCAGTGATAACCCGGTGCTGAATCCGGCTTTATTACAAGTACTGGCATTTTCCTAGACATTTGGCCAGGATGGAGGAAAACTCCGGAAAACCATAATCCCACGTTCATCCGGTTTACCGACTGTCGAGTTTGAAAGTAAAAATTCGATGTCAAATCATCGAATGTACACAGTCATGTTTGGCATCAAGCCTACCACTCGACATTTAGTTAAATACAGCAAATAATACACAATCTGGTCGTACATCGCAGATGTTCACCCATCCGAGTGCTGTCCGCGCTCGAAATTGCTTAACATCCGCGACGCTTCCCGAGTCCATTATGGATTAATTGGTTGAAACTTATTGATTGAAATCAGCTATCGATATACTCGAAATAATGGAAGACTTTTGCATTTGAACAAAAAATTACCTAACTGAAAGGAAACGTTGAACCTGAACCTGATTTATTCCATTGAGGGACAAGAATATAAACATTCCTCCAATCAGCAACCCCCAACAAGTATGCCTCTCAGTTGGATCCAGAGAAAAACTATCATGGAAGAAAACTTTATAAATTAACTAATACTTATCATCTCAAAACTAAATAAATTGTATGTGGATTTTGCATTATAAAAATAATATTCTTTTTGATTACTTATTAAATTCAATACGTCCCCCTTCTTCAGCTATACGCCAAATTGCAGTCATACCACCATATCTTGGAGCCGCAGTAAAAATTACAATGAATCCAGCGGCAATCATTATAAAACCTTGTAAAGTATCTGTAATTAATACAGCTTTTATTCCCCCAATACTGGAATAAAAGGCACACACTAATCCAATCAAAAAAATGCTTAAATGTTTTGAAAGTCCCGTTGTGGCTTCTAAGGCCAATGATGGAGCATAGAGAACAATTCCAGAATATAATATGAGATGTGAAGAATTCAAAATACTCGCTGTTAATCTTGCTGCCACTCCGAATCTTTTTTCTAAGTACTATTTAAAAAAAGAAGAATCGTTACAAGCATAACTTAAATAACATAACCAGTTATAATCTTATTTTGTTCAGAGTGTGAGAGAGCGAGGGGGAACAATCCCTTTTCCCCAATATAATTTTATTATCGGCTACTTGATTCGGGCCCTGAATTATAAATGTATACTATTATACTTTCAACCTTGACTAGGGACTTAGGCCCCACAGTGGATAATCATTAGGGATCATTCAAAAACTACGTCACACTGCCAGGGGAGGGGTAAACGATTTTGTGACGATTTGTGACGTAGAGGGGGAGGGGTTAACGCAGAATGTGACATGACACATGGAAAATATGAACGTGAACAACCATTTTTTTAAATGCTTGAAAAAAATTAAAATTAGTGAATTATGACGGGTTTCGAGCATTGCTCGCAGTGGAATTGGACATAAATCCAGACACTCCGAAAGTAAACAGTCAGGGGTGCGAGAATATCATTTCAGTTTGATTTGAACGGATGACGTAACCTGATGCAACTAATGCGCCGAAAGTCCGACCCTTATGCTTGTTTGTCACGTTTCAGTGAGCAAGCCCCCCTTGCTCCGCACATCCCCACATTCCGAAGCCAGTAGTTCTCGGAAGAACATAAACTCGGATGCTATAATTCCAAGTTCAAGTGATTTTTCTATTGGTTAAAGATTTAACTTTTTCTGCAAATTAATTTTTTTTAACTTAAAATGTAACCATTCGATTAATGCCTCAAAATTAATCGTTTTTATTCTAACATTCAACTACTAAATTTTTCGTTGAAAATTCATCGTTCTTAGTTAAATATTCAACTACTAAATTTTCACCGGAAATTCATATATTTTGGTTAAAAATTCAACTACTTGGTTACAATCCATGGTCACGTGAGGTCCCAGTAAGGCAGCCTGCGCAGCACACGCATTCATGTAATTATTGTAATTCAAGAAATTCGTAGAATTAATGGAAATCATGGAATTCAAGGAATACATGGAATTCAAGGAATTCACAGAATTCACGGAATTCATATGCCAACAATAAATTCCACTTAAACATTTTTTGGAAGCTCCACTTCTACCGTGAATCTCGAGACACACACATTTTCTTAACTGAAAATGTAACTATTCCATTGTTGATTGAAAATTGATCGTTGTTAGTTGAGCATTCAAGTATTAAATTTTTCATTGGAAATTCATCTTTTTTTGTTGAAAATTCAATTATTTGGTTGAAAGTTGAACTAAATTATTAAACATTCAGTCTATTGGTGGAATATTTGACTTTTTTTGATTAATTTTTTTAACTGCAATGTAACTATTCCATTATTGGTTGAAAATGTATGTAAATGAACTTTTTAGTAGAAAATTCAAATGCTTTGAGTACAATTTTTTTTTATAAATATTAATGTCTTTAGTACAAATTTGATCTATTTTGGTTAAAAATGCAACTGTTTGGTTACAAACTAATCAGTTTTGGTTGAGGATTTAGCTATTTTGTTGAAAATCTGCCTTTTTGGTTAAATTCTACTGTTTTTGGTTTAACAATAAAATCTTTTCTTGGTTGAAATATCAACTATTATATTTTTCGTTGACAATTATTATTTTATTTTTTTGTTAATTCAACTACTAGGTTGAACGGTGAACTTCGTTGTTAAAAATGCATTTTCTCGGGTTTTTTTTAAGATTCATCATTTTAGTTAAAAATTCGACTGATTTGTTGGACCACCAATCATTTTGATAAAAATTTAATTATTTTGTTAAAAGTTTAATTATTTTATCGTAAATTTAACTGTTTTTGTTAAACATTTGTCTTTTTGGTTTGGTAAATTCAACTATTTGGTTGAAAATGCAATTCTGTTTGGTTAAGGAATAATATCTTTTGTTTAAAATTCTTACCATTTGGTTGAAAATTCATCTTTGTAAGGTAACAATTTAAATATGTTGTCGAAATTTAACTGTCTGCCAAAATATTCTTCTTTTTGGCTTAAAGATTCGAATATTTAGTTAAAAATGCAACTGTCTGTGGATAAAGTTAATTCTTTTTTGTTTGAACATTCCGACAATTGGTTTAAAACCCCGCTTTGTAGGTTAAAAGTTCAACTGTTTGGTTAAAAATTCGTCTCTTTTGCTTGTAATTTCAACTATTTGGTTGTAAATGTAACAGTTTGTCATAATATTATTTTGTTTTTTGTGTTGACCGTTCAACTATTTGGTTGAAAAGTCATCCCAAATACGTCTAAAAGGATGAATTGTTTAATGTAATATTTTTACCACATAATCTAGAGCGGTTTTTTCAGAAAATGTTCTTGTATTTTTTTTAATTGAAAATGAAGTTTTTTTTTGCGTCTGAAACCGACAACAAAGTGGAGAGACTCTGGCCATTGTCTACTGAGGGGCAGTCACAGGGCCTCGCTAGAATACTGAAAGAAATCATTGCGATTAGTGACGAAGTTCTCTAACGACTCATTAATGAAAAATACAAAGTATCTAAAATAATTTATTTAATAGTTCATCCACTATGCGTGTTGATAAATTAAAATTAAAATTAATTATTTTTCGTATATTTGTGCTTTTAACAATTGATTATCCACTGTAGGGATGTTGCTCTTAATTTTTATTTACCTCAAAGGCACTAGTTGCCTGCAGTCTGAAGAATACTGGAAGATACGCCCAGCATGCAATAGGGGTTCCTAACAAGTACCCAAAAATATAGATAAAAAATTGTGATCCGTTCATATAGGTTTCCGCAGTCATTCCTAATTGCGTGATTGGTGATACGAATGATACCATCAATGCTATGCCTACTGGAATTACGTTCATTGAGCCGGCAGCAGTAAAGTATTCCTTTAAAAAAATGTAAATAACAACCCAATAATCTTTTGATAATTAAAATATGCGGTTTTATCAAAATGGTATGTATAAATTGGATTTTACGATTACAGAATTACAAATTAGTAAAATACAGAAAAAAGGGACGACTTGGCTCTTGAAACTTGGAATAATAATTTTAAATAGCATTCCTTTGATAGTAATTGTGAGTGTTTACAAAAAAAAATAAGAAACATAAGACATTAAAAAAATACATGGGTTACATTACACTGAAACTTAGAATCAAGACGGGTCTCGGGCATTGCTCGCAGTGGCCTTGGCGTAAATCCAGACAGTCGAAACGTAAACAGTCAGTGGCGTGTGAACCATTTCTTAATATTACGCAATATATGCGCGTGAGTACCCCTCGTGCAGTAATTGTCCCATTTAGCCCAATGATTATTAATTCATATATATTTATAATAACAATTGTGATTGAGGGACGCTGTGTACCATAATGCGAGTTACGACAAGTAAATTTCATTTCAAAAATATAAACTCTTGTCAAATTCGTTGAGATCATATTTTAGGTTAGGATCTTGGTTCTGGTCATTGCAAAATAATTATTCATTTTTAGGCAAGCTATAACAATTGAGTCTATTTAAAATCGACAGATAAATTAATAGTGCTATATATAATATGAAGAACACTGCATTCACAAGTTACTGGGGTATATTTTTAGGGCGTTTTGAATTATGTGATTTAAAAAGTATAAGAAATTATTGTGAAATACTTTGTTTTCATATAATTTATAAAAAGAAATCCTCACTTATATGAGGCACTTCAATATTATACTTTTTTACGGGGATATCCGTGCTTAATGTGCTTATTAAAAATATTTAAAAGTTAATGAAACAATTTAATTAATTTTTTTGTTCATAAACTTACAGAGACACGAAAAGTCAATTAGTATCCTTAAGGTTTGCTTTTTTGGAACGGAATATATTTTCTATCCTTAAGTGAACAATTATAATTTTTATCCTAAAATTGCATATTCTCATTGTCTTATTTCATATTATTATCATTTATAATTGCAAGCATAATGTTACTTCACTTATAATTCAAAAAGTTTGAAAATCGTGTATCCAACAAAGCATGGTTTTCTCCACATACAATAAATTTATATTTTCTCTATAGATATCATCTCTCGATACTCTCATGGATTCTAATTTTATTCTTACGAGAAGCATCACGAATATTTTTTTTTTAAATGTTTGTCAAAATATGTTGTAATGGGGTTACCAACACGAAATAATCTGGTGATAAGTTGATTCCGAAAAATCACGACTTTCATCGGTGTGTTAAAGGTAAGATAATAGAAATTTTTTTTTTTAAGTATATTATGTTATAAATGTGAATTATGATTATGATAAAACATTTAAACTTTTACTAATCGCATTTAGTTATCAAATATTTACAATTAGCGTACTTTACTCATTTCTGTAAACAGAAGCCGTTATTCAAGCACACTTCGACAAAAAGACGTAAACAAACGGTTCAGAAAAAGCTGCATTAGACGCAATCAGCGTTGTTCCGTCGAATGCCAAAGATTGGGAGAGTGGCAGAAAAAAACGCCAACAACAAAAATAGCTTCCTTCACAAATTGTGAGCAAAGTTGGTCAATTTTTGTTTTTTGTATTTTCTATCTTTCGGCATAATAAAATTTCGTTTTTATAAAAGCAGGTAATTTTTATTTATAATCTTAAACCGATTATAGTTTTTAAAAAAAGGCATTCACTAGCCCTAGAACCGCACACTGGGTCTGACAGACCCAGCGAGAAAGTGACTTTTGTCGCTCACCTCCACAATTCTTCGAAAAAGCACTTCTCCTACCCATGTAAATTCAGTTTAGGTTTCTGCCGATCGACCCAAGTGGTTGTGCACGTCATTTTACCCAAGAGGCTCAAAGTGTCATCATCCAAACTTGGTCAAGGGTCTCAGAGACCCATGTGTGCGGTTTATGAGTAAAAATTCTTAAGGTAAGTGTATTGTTGTTTTAACATTGTTTAGCAATTTTAGAATATTTATATAACTTTTTGCTTCTAAACAATAACAATTGTTTCAAATTTTTTAAATTTCAAAAGTATACGTTGAAAGCTTAGAGATTTCTCGACATGAGAATGAAAATTTCATGCATTTTAGTTGACTTGATGAATAAATAAATAATTAAATTTGTTATTTATACATATATACAATATATATATATATATATATATATATA
>CAKNWW010075624.1:0-20674 GCA_932074435.1 Andricus kollari
GCTTGCTTGAAAATTTAACTATTTTATTGAAAAATAATTTTTTAACTGAAAATTGAACTATCTAACTTTAACTTAAAAATGTATCTTTTTCAGTTAAAAATTAGGTTTTTTTCTTAATGAAAATTTATGTTCATAACTGAAACTGCATTTATTGCAATTTTGCTTGAAAATTGACGGTTTTTAGTTGAAAATTCGTTAATTGTGTTGAAAATTTGTTTTTTTATGGTCCGTATAACCCCCTCCCCCACTCTTACTTTGTCAACAAAAAGTTTTTAACAAAAAATGTAATAGTTGACATTTCACACAAGTTTTCTACGAATTAGCTGCATTTTTAACGAAATAGTTAAATTTTAAAAGAAGAAGATGAATGTTTAAAACATGAGATTAATTTTCTGTCAAACATATGAATTCTCAACTAAATACTGTTTTGAAAAATTAATTTTTTACCAAGAAGTCGAATTTTCAACAAATTACATAAATTTTCAACTAAATAGTTTGAACGGTGGATATGATGTTAGTCCACATTTTATTTGGTGGTACTTGAGTAGGATTTGAAATTGAAAAAGAGTGATTAATTATGAACCTAATAATCTTAAGTTATTTTAAAATTCAAAATAGTTTATGAAGTTTCAATCGGACGTAAATTGTATACAATTATCTGCAAAGGACCCCGCACCAAATGTACAGAAAATGGCTTTTTGTGAAAAATTATTAATTAAATTTTTTTTTGTATTTTCGAACCTGCAAAGCAATAATTCGAAAAAAAGTAAGAAAAATGGACAGTTTTTTAACAAAAAATGGTCAAAGGTCCAATTTTTACATGCATTTTAATACAAAAATGCTTATTTTAGGGAAAAGTTTTTTTTTCTCCTAAACTCTTTGTTAGATTGTGCTAAAAGTTTCACATTTTGACCATCAGTCTTACCGAAACAAAAGGTTCATATCTAAAATCTAGAAAGATTAACGGGTTTTTGGGTATACAGCATGTTATGCGGGTGTTTTCATACTTTAAACATCCAAGTATGGAAATCATCCTTTCCTAGTAACTAAAGTCACTGGAGATTTTTTATTCAAATGCTAGGGTATGAAATCACTTTCAGATAAGTAAAGAAAGCGTGCATAACACGGATATAATATATATGCATTTACACCAAGTGTTGTTTTATCATCCCTTGAATATTTAATCCGACATATCGACATTTCTTAATGACTGAAATTACAAAAAGTTTTCTGATTAATCTATGAGGATAGGAATCATATTAAAGGAAATAGGAAAGGTGTAGAACGACAAGGATGTCTTTGCATTTTTCTAGAGGGTTGTCCAATCATCCCTGACTTAGAGAAACAGAGAAATTAACTTTTCGTAAGGAATAAATCACCAAAGATCAGGCCTAGAATATCACTTTAAAACAAAACAAAAAAGGAAGGGTATGTTTTAATGTGATTTTATTGATCAATGTAAATTAAAAAAAAACTTTGGTGCTTCATCCTGTATCATCCCCTTGTTCAATAAATAAGGGATGATCCTGACAATAAATACTAATGCACATCTTGTTAAAAGACACTTCCTATGTAGGTTTTAAAGTGATTTTTTTTTATCAATAGTGTGTTAATAAAAAAATCTGTGGGGAGTTATCCCGTATAAAATATCGATTTCTTTGTTCCAATAACATAAGAGATGATTAACCACCCTGAAAATAAATTGTAATGCAAGTCCTCCTAAAGGACACTTCCTTTTTTTTTAAAGTGATATTCTAGGCCTGATCTTTGGTAATTTATTCCTTACGAAAAGTTAATTTCTCTGCTTCTGTAAGTAAGGGATGATTAAACAACCCTCTAGAAAAATTCAAAGACATCCCTGTCGTTCTACACCTTCTCTACTTCCTTTAATATGATTCCTATCCTCGTAGATGAATCAGAAAACTTTTTGTAATTTTAGTCATTAAGAAATGTCGATATTCCGGATTAAATATTCAAGGGATGATAAAACAACCCTTGAAGTAAATTCACATATATAATATCCATGCTATGCACGCTTCCTTTACTTATTTAAAAGTGATTTCATACCCTAGCATTTAAATAAAAAATCTCCAGTGACTTTAGTTACGAGGAAATGATGATTTCCATATTTGGATGTTTGAAGTGTGAAAACACCCCCATAATATGCCGTATACCCAAAAAACCGTTAATCTTCCTAGATTTTAGATATGAACCTTTTGTTTCGGTAAGACTGATAGTTAAAATGTGAAACTTTTAGCAAAATCTAACAAAGAGTTTAGGAGAAAAAAAAACTTTCACTAAAATAAGCATTTTTCTATTAAAATTCATGTAAAAATTGAAAATTTGACCATTTTTTGCTAAAAAACTGTCCATTTTTCTTACTTTTTTCTTTCGGATTATTGCTTTGCAGGTTCGAAAATACAAAAAAAAAATTCAATTTAGAATTTTTCACAAAAAGCCATTTTCTGTACATTTGGTGTGGGGTCCTTTATAAAAGGAAAACATTTTATCTCTAAAAGTAATTCACGACCTTCAGAAGTCAATGTTGAGTGTAAAAAATATTTTCATCAACATATGCAGTATAGCGAATCGTCGCCAAGTATAAAAAAAGCTAGCAAGAATCTTTCTCTTATCTGAAATAATCAAATTTTTTCATTTTTAAGCAATTTTTATACAAAAATCCACATTTTGAAATATTGAATGAGTAGGCTCCATTTCTTTTGCAAAATTAATTCAGAATTTCTGCCAATGACTCTTTGCGACGATACATTGCCAATTGACAACAAATGTTAATTATTTGGCCAATGTTTAGAAATACATGCACGGTTTGACTCTATGTGAACTATCCTTTTTTTTGCGTTTTTTGTACAGACTGTCAGGCAGATAAAGAATTACATGTGTTTTAATATTATTTTTAAGTTTCAGTTTTAGGAATTTTTCAAAACAAATCACATATAAAATTATTGATCAAAATACCTGAAAATTATATTAGAAATTTTTTCAATAATAAAGAAATTTGTGTAAAAAGTTATTTACCTCGCCTCTATATGCAACAAGAGATAGACAAAGATGCCATTTTCTTTGTTCCTGTACGTTTAAAATGGTCCTTCTTACAAAATTATAAAAAAAACATAAAGAGGTATGTCTTCAAACTGTTTATTTTTTTTTTAATTAAAGAAACCGTAATTTCTGTCTTATTGACGTCAACATGTTTTTTATTTTAGAAAAAGAACAGTTGGCAGACATCCTTCTCCATGTTCTGAATCATTTCCCAAAGTTTCCGCAAAAAATATTTATTACTGTGTACAAGAGTGAATTGCTCATATGGTAAGTATTACCCGCCTTAAAGCAAAAACTGCCCTAGTTTTCTTTAAAAAAAAAACCCAAATGTTTCGTAATCAGGGACCTTCATTAAATCTATTTAAAATAGGTTATCTGTATAGTAATATACTATATTTAAATAATAGTAATATTAATTCAATTTATTCAATATTATGGATTTTAGTATATATATAAAAGAATCACCCTTAGAGCGCAGTTTTAATTAGTTCAGAATGTAAAAGTCATTCGCTTATTTTTATTCATTATGGTTTGATGGCGAGGATATCTGAAGCTACCAATTTATGCTCAGTCGTATCAAACATTGCGATAACTTAGTACATATGTGTGTTATGATATAAATGAGCCATAGTACAGTTTGTACTAGGAATCGTACTTGTTAGTAAGTGCACCATCTTAACGACAGAAAAGAAAGGGAAGATATTATCAGACTTACGCCAGCTTATCTTCAAAACCATAATAATTAACAAAATAAATAGCAGAAATTGAAAAAGCTATTTGAGATAATTATGGCCAGCAATGTAAAACAAATGTGATCGAGGATCCCTATAAAATGATGCCTAAATTATACCTTGTTTATGAGCCTATGGATAAATAATAATTACTCGTCGCACCAGAAAATATCAAGAGAATAAAAAGTTTTGCTTTTTTCGAAAGTTTCATGGTTATATTTTCTGCTTGATACTTTACTGGTGGGCCATCGATGTGAGGTGAAATATCAATCCAATGTCATTACTTCCGGGCACTACGTGCTGCCATCTATGGAATGTTGGATGTAATCAGCTTTGTATGCCCGACTCAAAATAAAATCGTATACTGCACTGTTCTCCGACACGGCGTGGCGATTAAGTACGTGACGAATTTACTACTGAATTACTACAGTGTAATCCAGTGGTATACCTGTAGTATACTACAGGTATACCTACAGTAAACCAGTAGTATACAAATGTAATTCTGTAGTACCCGGCTGTAGTTATCTTGTAGTCATCCCTGTAGTACAATTTCGTAAGGGTTGCGCAATTTTATTACACAGTGTCACAAAAAACTGTTTTGATCTAGAAACCAGGCTTATTATTTGCCATGGAATTTGACCTGCTGATCACGAATCTGAAGGCCGCTTTGTCATGTTGTCCTTGGTTTTCACACAACCTCAGCATTTTCGAATTTTGAGAAAATTTTTTTTGTTTCGAATGACGTGATTTTTTAAAATGAAAAATAGCTTCATCCTCACTGTGGTGAACCGAAATGCGAATCATTCTACATATTCTCTTGAGAGGCAGTTATCATCGCTTCCAGTATTCATTACAGCAGCAAAAACATCATGAAATAGCTGTACAAAGTAGAAAGCGTCCTAGCAACATATTGCTATAACGCTTTTTTACATTCTTATTCATGAGAGTGTAATGTAATCGTCCAAATTTTCGATCTCTTGTTTTTTAACGGATCTTTACGTTTCGGCACTCACAGATTCCGAAAATCATAAAATTTTGTCTGTGTCTGTCTGTATGTATGGTTACCTGAATTTTGTGGACACGCTAACTTTTGAAGAATTTGTCGAATCGAGTCAGCCGTTGATAAACTTTTTAAGGGTCCCAAAATGAAGGCTGAGTTCATTAACCAGATATTTTGGATTAAAATTCAAAAAGTGAGCACATTTTGAAAATTTTTGAGACCACTTTTTTTCAAGATTTAAAAATTATATGTACGGTTATTAGTAGTACGCAAAAAGAAAAACCATTTATCCTAATGACATTTTTCGATAAAATCAAAATTATCAGAGTTACAGCATTTCAAAATACAAAAAAACAAACGAAAATTAACATTTTAAGCCGAACAAAGCACGATATGAAAAAAATCAAGAGGAGAAAAAAACGTTTTCTTTTGAGAGCCGTACAAGATTATCACAAGAAATTTTTGAATTTTTTCGAAAAATCAAAAATTCAAATTTTGATTGCACTAAAAATAATAAAAATTCAAAAACTCCATTTTTCTGTCAAACTATGCAAGATACAAAAAAGATGAAGAGATAAAAGTCATGCACCTAAAAAAGATCTACACATTTTTTATGAATTACGTCCATCACCGTAGCCGAGGACAGGTGAGCCAGAGTAGCAGAAACTAAGAGTAAATCTATTTTTGCACCGGTCCTACCGGACAGAGGAAGTGTGAGAAATTTTTAGGGAAACGAGCGCATAGAAAAAAACACAGAATTTGCGAATAAAGAACAATATAATACATTCAGAGGATACAAAAAGATATGTGTCCTGCACACTATCATGAATCAACCAACCCGATCAGTAGGTTTTGAGTGTAAAATAAAGAAATGTCCGTACGCGATACATTAGCGCTCTGCAGTGACAGAGGTTGGAACATATTTAAATAACCAAATCCAACACTTTCTTTTGAGACGACTTCTGAATACGCAATTTACACTTTATATAGTCCCAAAGAACGAACACACTGGTCATGTTAAGACCTGGTTAAAGCCTTTGTCAGAACGTCAGCTGCCATGCTGTCAGATGCCACGTGGTCCAATACCATTTGCCCGGATTTCACCATCTCTCGAATAAACTGATGACGTATGTCAATGTGTTTTGTTCGTGCAGGATAACCCGGATTCGGTGCCAATTTTTGTGCCCTACAGTTATCAACACACAATTTTGCTGATGTGACACTTGTCGTTCAGAGTTCAATCAGAAAACGTTGAAGATGAACGGCCTCCTTGGCTGCCTCGCTCATAGCCATGTACTATGCTTCTGTTGTTGACAGAACAACAGTACGTTACTTTCTCGAAACCCAGGATGTTACGCCCTAATGTCGAACCTGTGTAACAGTCGGAGGGAGGGGCTGCTAGGCTAAACCCCTTTGACGGCCCAGAACATAGAACCAATGGGGAAGTCTGGAAAGTGGCAAGCCGGATAGTGATACAATCAAAAATTAGATGGGTCGTTCGGCGATTCGACCCATTCAAAGCCGCTGGGGAAGAAGGTATATTCCCGACGTTGATTCAAGAAGGTTTGGATGTTCTGATGGGACATCTTTAGGACGTGCATAGCTATGGGATGTACTCCTATGGCATGGAAGAAGGTCAAAGCGATCTTTATACCAAAGCCGGGGAGACTCCTACTATGAGGCCAAATCATTCAGACCAATTAGCCTAACTTCTTTCATGTTGAAGATATTAGAAAAGTCAGTCGATTTTCATATGAAGGAGGAAATCCTACCGGATAAACCCCTTCATAGTAATCAGTTGTCCTCACAGAAAGGCAAATCCACTATTGACGTTTTTCATGAATTCACCTCCAACTTTCAAAAAGAAGGAAGAATAGGGGATGTAACGATAGCAGCGTTTATTGACGTAGAGGGTGCCTTCAGTAACACCTCTACGGGATCTATATTCAATTCTGCTGAGGAGCATGGTGTAGGTGCCACTGTTAATAAGTGGTTGCGCTCTACGCTATACAGCAGGATTGTCCAGTCTTCGCTATACGATAGTTATGTGAGAGCGAAGGTAAAAAGGGCATGTCCGCAGGAAGAAGTTGTATCCTCCACCCTGTGCGCACTCGTCATTAAAGATTCGATTCGTATGTTAGATGAATCAGGTATTTATAAACAAGGATATGTAGATGACTTTGTTATGCTGGTAACATGAAAAAATGAATAAACTTTAGTCGAACTGTTCCAAAATGCTCTGAACATTGTTGAAGGTTGGTGCAACGGCCATCTGTTAACCGAGATAAAACTGAATTATTGGTTTTTACGAGAGGCAGGAAACTACCGGAACTCGTGAACCCTCATTTCTATGGCAAGAATGTCGACTTCTCCACATCAGCTAAGTATTTAGGAGTCATCTTTGACCCTAAGCTAACTGGAAACTACATGCTGATGTGGTAGTAAAAAAGACAAAAGCAGCCTTTTGAGCTTGCAGAGGCGCAATTGGAGAAGTCTGGGGACTCAAACCTAAGGTTTGAGGACTCAAACCTAAGGACTCCAACTGGTTATATACGGTAATCATTAGACCAATTATAACTCATGCTTCATCGATCTGGGTGCCAAGAACCAGTTTGGTTAGTTCCAGGAAACAGCTGGAGAGCTTACAAAGGGTCTGGCAATGACTATATCAATGAGAACAACCCCAAAAGCGGCATTGGAGTCAATCTTAGGTACGCCACCACTGCACCTTCTAATTAGGCAGAGGGCTGCGACGGAGGCATACGGACTTTCCCTAAGGGAAGGTCATTGGCATGCTGCTTTCTTTGATCTGCATGATTTGATAAAGAGCGTATTGCCGGGGGATAATATGCGGAGATAATAATTGCACTGGACAAATTCCCTACCGTATTTCAAGCTGAAATCGTGGCTATTAAGACATTCCTAGAGGAGATTCGTAAACGTGGTTTTGAATCACCACATTTACATATGTTCCAACAGTCAAGCTGCTTTGAGAGCTCTGCAATCGGAAGAGTTTACATCTAGACTTGTCTGGAGTTGCCTGCAAGAGCTTCTCCTAGTGTCCGGAAAAAAACTGGGTCAACTTGATCTGGGTTTCTGGACATGAGAACATTGAAGGTAAAGAGAAAGCAGATATGCTTGAAATAAGCGGAGCTACGGAAGCCCTCAAAGGATCTGCACCGTACTGCAGAGCTTCGTATGCTTCGTCTAAGCATGCCATCGAAAGGTAGCTCTTGGAGGAACACGCGAAGTATTGGCAGATGACTAAAAATATGATACACTCTAAAAAGTTAATAGAAGAACCATGATTAGGAAAGTCTGAAAAACTCCTAAACATGGAAAGAAAACCAGATGATTTCCTAGACATCCCCTATACGGCATAAATGCCTATATTGCGGAAGCCGGCCTCATCAGAGAGGATAAGATTCAAGGATACAGTACAATAGGTTACATTAGATAACCTCAGTGCTATGGGACTTAGACGACCCTGCCCATGTGTAATAATAATAATAATACTGCATTTTTCATCACAAATGTATATCCGGTGAAGGAAAACCTGTCATCTATTGATCCGAACTAGCGTATAGCATCAGGTCATCCATGTATAGAAGATGGGTCACTTGTTGACCATCCTCGTTATCATGTATTCGGAACCCATAATACATGCTATTTAGTGTTTTTCTTAGTGGGTTCAACGCTAAACAGAACCATAATGCACTGGAGGAGTCTCCTTGAAACATAACCGTCGTAATGCGTATTGATCTTGTTATCCTTGATTGTCCATGATCAAAATACTTTATTCTTGTACCTCGAAGCATCATCGCACGACTTAGGAAGTCAATGATGCGTGGAAAAATTTGTTATATTTTTAAGACTCCAAGCAAATAGTACTGTGGTACGGAAGGAAAAGCTTGCTTGTAGTCAATGTATGGCATGTGCAAGTTTCTTTGATGTTTACCAGCTTGCGTCATGGCAACAGCGTCTATGGGGACTTGGTCTTTACTGCCTTTTGAGTTTGTACAACATCCTTTTTGTTCTTCTGTAAGGATGTCATTCTCGTCGCAGTGGGAATATACCTTATCTACTATGATAGCTGTAAGACATTTATATATTCTTGGAAGACAGGCTATCGGTCGAAAATCGGATGGATTTTGAGCGTCTGTTTTTTTAGGCAATATACACGTAGTACCCTAGGGAATAAAGCCTGGCATCAGATCCGGGTGTTCGATGATCTTCTGAAAAAACCTTTCCAACGCAGGATGCACACTAGTCAGGTACTTCTACCAGAAGTTGTGCACCACGTCCGGACGTGGAGCTTTCCAGTTACTTGCTCTTTTCAAACCAACGGAAACATCTCAATCTGTGATGTTAGTCAGCTCCATTTCAGGATTATTGCTAGTTCTTGCTTTCTCTAGTTGGAACTACGCAGCGTTTAAATTGCTTCTGTTCGTTTTCCCCCAAACACCCGACCAATAGTTAGTCATGTCTTCTAGTTGAGGGACGTTGGTGTCTTGCTTGTTATTTTGTTTTACACTCAATTCACGATAGAACATTCTTTCATCTGCCTGAAAGGTTCGACTTTGATGCCTTCTTGCACTACTTTTTTTGTACCGACGCAGTCTAGCAGTAAGAAGATCAAGTCTCTGCCGTTGGGAGTCTATAATCTCATCCAATATTCCTGGTGTTAAGGTCTCGACGTACCGAGGGTGGATGATTGTAGCAAAATGGTGTATCAGCTTTCTGGTTCTATTTCCTTTTTTATATTGAGTCGGTCGACCCGATTTGCACCTTACTTTTGCTGACATCCATATCAAACCTGATCTTCCATGGTGGATCTCGCTCCCTTCCTGGAGCAAAGACTGCATTTTTAGGCCTAGTTCTGCGGCCCAACGTTCTAACGGTTGCCACAGCTGCACAGTTTACGAGAGTTTACACCTCTACTGCAGTTTGCGTTGCGTTCAAATGCATAGGTAAAACCTTGCTGTTCAGGTGTTCTATTAGTGCACGTAGATCATTTGTGATGTTCATCTTGGGCAGAGAATGCCTTTGTGTTGGTTCTACATATCTGAACACTAGTAAAGCATCGCCAAAATTCCTTTCAACGTGTTGTCGTTTTACTGGGATTTCGCTGCTCAGATCATCGTAATTAATGTCCGTATGTGGCTCTAGTGGATCCGGTACTTGATGTTCATTATCTTTAACACCTATGCCTTCAGCTTCAATCAGGTATTCGTTGTCCACATGTTACAAGGGAAGTTAATCAATAGGAAGCTGCTGTTCCACTTGTGGCTAGCTCTGGGTACTTAAGTAAGAGGAATCTGATTGTATTCTTTTTCGCTTTTGGTTACAAACTTCGCACGTTCATAGTAGAGAGGCACCAATTCTTCTTTCATTGTAGTATCCCACTTCATACTCTCCCACGGTATTTCTGTTGAGGTGGTTGGCTGCAAATTGTAAACGCTAGCCAAATCATCCTCAGCAGGCACAGTTGATGTTTCACTGTTTACCGTTTGTCGCAGACGTATTGCTGGCCAGCTGATTGATTAGTGAGATCTACCTGCCCATCTCGCAGCTCACTATCACCACCATCCCGCATGTTGTGGTCCCCAGCGGTGGCTCCAGGGGCGTCCCGACGATCCGAGGAGCAAGCGTTTCAACGTCTTTAATATGCTCTCCATGATCATTTATGGGTTTTAGTGTTCCTCTTAGTCCCTTTCCTTTTCGTTCTTTGCCTGTATGACTTAGGAAACCCTGTCAGTAGCAGGGCTTTAGCCAACATAGCCGTCAAAGTCATGTGAGGAAAGCTTAAGCCCTACCGCGACGCCAACGCGAGAACAACTTCGGTAGGTATTGCTTTTTTTTGTTTTGTTTATGAGAGAAGTTGTAGGCTCAGGAAGCTACGATCATGGTTCCTTAAAGCAACCCATCCCGACGCAACTGGAACTTTTACGTCATCCACTTCTGCTCCTTCTGTCCTAGGAGGTAAGCAAGAGCGGGAAATTTACGCGAGAGAACATCGCTCAACACTGACTCTTGGAGACAATCTTTGTAGAATGTTATGAAAAACAGTGTTGACGGACCAGACGAAGTGATCCCAGAAGAACAGCCTTTTGCATCCAGTTTGCGATGGAATGAGCCTGACGCTGGCCAGCCGAAATCTTGTTGAGTTGGCTAAGAAATGAAGCTTTCATACCTCCAAGAAAGCCGATTATGAGAACTACAAGATGGACTTTGTAGCTTTGGTACAGCCTGCTCAGCTCGAAAAGAAGTGCTTGATATTTCGCCCGTTTTTCTTCCTCCTTTGCCGTGATATTACCATCGGCTGGTGCCGAGAATTCAATCACGTATATGATCTTGGTCTTCAGATCTTGGAGGACAATATGAGGCTTTGTAGCACTGATACGTTGAGTGGTGGAGAATGAGAAATTCCAGTAGATCTTACACTGATCATTCTCCACAACGGACTTAAGTCAACATGTTCTCTTAGTAGAAGCGTATGTTCTGCTTCCTGTACACCACTTTTGAGCACCGAAGGTGTTAGTGATGCTAAGCCATGTGTACTATCGCTGGAATCAAATGGGAGGCCAAGCTCCTCTGCGGCCCTATCTGCGGCACGGTATAGAAACGCTGCAACATTGACGACTTCATATTGATGTACGAGTCGCATAAGAGAATCTGCACTATTTAGAACTGAGCAGGATGTAGCCGGAACCCTTCTTCGATGAAGACACTCCAAGCTTAGCAAGCCTCTATCCCCTTTATCTCGAGGTAGGTATATTCGAGGTACGGAAGATCTAGGATGATGACTTCGATGGATTGTCATCATCTTGAGTGTGCTTCGCTCAAGTTGCTTGAACTCATTGACACACGCACATCTTGGGTTTCCGCTTGCGGTATTCCAAGATCTGTATATGTTTCTCCATTACCAAGATGTTGAATGGTATTTCCGTCTATGAGTTGAACATCCCGATCGTCACTCGATGGTATAGTTTCTAGTCGTCCTTGGTGTAGGTGGACGCAGACACACTTGTCCAGTCCAAAGCTCATGCCAATCGCTTCAGAATAAATATTCACCGCCTCCACAAGGATGTTAAGATCCTCTTTCGAGGAAGCGAAGAGTTTAAGGTCATCCATGTATAAAAGGTGGCTAACCTTATATTTTTTACTGTTCGGCGGGCCACATAGGTATCCAGAGCTTTTGCCTCGGAGGACAATAGATAGAGGCAAGAGGGAGATGCAGAAAAGTATCGGAATTAGAAAGTCTACTTGGAAGACGCTTCTCTTATATATGATATAGCTGGTAGTGACTTGTATTTTGTCAGATATTATGACAAATCTTGTCAGCCAGAAGAGCGTAAGCTCTTTTATGCATCTCACTACTTTTGAATGCACCTCCATGCACTCAAGAAGTAGCTAATCACGCACTGAATATTTGATGCATGCCGTCTCGCCGTTTCAATTTTGAACTGAAGCTGTGCAATACGCTCGCGAGTCTTACTCAGGCGTATTGAAGTATCGTTACTTCTATTGACGCTAAGCAGACCGCCTTCTCGTAAACTACACAATTCAGATTCCAGAGATTAACATCTTCGGGGACAAATCGGGGAGAGCATTATTAGCTTCAGATAGTTTGTCCATCCTGAGAAAGACTTTTTATTGGATAGATGTCCTACTTCTCATGTTGGCATTATCGGCTATCTGCAAATGTAGGTATTATTATTATAGTTAATATTGCCACGTCCCGTCGAAAAGGCGAGGGTAGTATGGAAAACAGAAAAGAGAGAGAGCAGTGTGCTGATTATGTCAGGTTGGTAAGACCTGACCAATTATTTATTGTGGGTTTGTGTGTCACGTATCAGCCCTACGCGGGCTGTGTCAGAATGCAGAATTTAAATAAGTGTGAGATAGTTGCTTTATGAATTCTTTTATTATAAGGAATAAGAACAGAGTTAAGAGTTACATAAATTAAACTTACGTGTACCTTTCTACGCTTGAAAGGGCGAGAGTGAGTTGCCTTGTCGGTTGGAACTCCGCGTTTATCGCAGAGCAGCGACGGAACTCTACCGGATGTTTTTAATTGTGAAAAGGTGTACGAGTACTTTTCAGTAATGGTAATGCGATACAGGGTCCTACAGCAGATACCCAATCCACATTTGAGTTCTTTTCGCGAACGTTGACACTGCGGACTTTATTCGGAAAGTTACTCTGCGATGACCGAAAGTCTCAGCCGAAGGGACTTAGTCCAAGACTTGATCACATTAACTATTTTGAATTTGAACTTTAAAATTTGCGACTCAGTCAGAGTGTTTCTTCGGTCACAATGAGATAGAAGCCGTTACTTTGTCAAAACTTTTCGTTAACCGTAGATCGAAGTGAACAGAATGACTGCCGAGAACGTAAGACGATTGACAAGGGAAGCGTAGGGGTTTATATACGCTTCATACTTCGATAAAGTCACAAACTTTCTTAGAAGCAACTGGCACAACGTAACCAAGGCACGTTCCTGTCACAATGTCACCAAGGCAGGTTAAAAATAAATTCTATTTATGGATTTCGGATTACTTGAGTGAAGATTATTTTTGTCCCGTTAACTGATACCTTCGGTGGTCGGTCGTGTCTTCTCTAGATCGGCTATATGTAATTTGATACACGCGAATTTCCTTATTGAATGTCGTGCGATTCATGCAAGTGATTCATGCTATCGGCAGCGACCGTGGTCAGCGATCGCGGATCTTAACTCTCGACCTTTCAGGAGTTTGGATTTTATACGTTAGCTTAGCTATAGGCGATATCTCTAGTCAGACACTTTCGGTTACACTCTTGTCTGACTATTTGCATGTTTCTTCACTAAGTGGGTTATACGTTAATAGTAACCTGTAGTATGACATTATATATCGGTAACTTATTACTTTAATTTAGATATACGTGTGTATTCATGTTCCATATAATTAGTTTTGAATTTGTTATTGTTTATGTTTTAGATTATTAGGAATATGCATACATTCGTATGTTATTAAATATACCTAATTATATTTTAGCGGCAGAGTCTGCAATTACAATCTCTTATTAACCAAACATATGCTAGCTTATCGGTATTCTCTGAATCAGTATCCTTCCATGGTAATATACTTTATGTATCTTATGATTTCTATCTTACCGACCGTAGTGCAGTTACCATAGTTCGGTTCAAACTCAGAGAAGATCGGTAATGCTATTGCTTGAAGTTGATGGATTTAGCCTGAAAGATTTACGATATGGTAGCTTGCGTCTACCTAGGCGTTACATCCAATTTTGTAAAATTTCGGGATGTAACATTATACGGGAGGGCAGGGCAATAACTACCATAACACTGCGGTAAACCATATTTTACTATACCCTGAATTTAACTATCTCCAATAAGTTTAGTCTTTACCAAAAAGGCATACACTGATTTGCAGGAGATGTCATGAAAGTCTTCTGGCTCGAGAAAATAATCCCCTAGGTATATGTTTCTGAGGCACGTCAGTGCATCACATTCACAAAGTATGTAATGAGCTGTCTCCTGGTCAAGTGCTTTCTCAGTCGGCAGTGTCCAGTAAGCATCTCTACTACGACATTAATCTGCCTTCTTTCCATGTTCAAGAGTTAATTAGCCTTCTTAGTACACGTACCAGATATGACATTCTTAGAATGCACCATTTTTTTGGTTCCCTTTCAATATCTTGCGTGCTCCTCCGAGAGCCATTTACCAAATTCTTCTTTCGCCGATGTGTACGAGATACCGCAGTAGGGTTCCGGGCAAATCAGGGGTTGTAAAGCTCCACCTTAGCCAGTGCATCTGCTTTATGATTACCTTCAATATCTTCATGGCCGGGAACCCAGATCAGATTGACCCAATATTTATGGGCAACCTTAAGAAGATCTTGAAGGCAACTCCAGACTAGTCTGGAAATAAACTCTACAGATGTAAGAGACTTAAGTGCTGCTTGGCTGTCAGAAGAAATGTAAATGTGCTGGCCTTTATGAACCCGCTTACAAATTTTCTCCAGGCAAGCTTTAATAGCTATTACTTCGGCCTGGAAAACTGTAGGGAATGTTCCCAGCGCTGTTATCTCAGCCCTGGGGTTCTTCCCATAGATTCCAGCCCCTGTTTCCAAGTAGTCTTTAGAGCCGTCTGTGTACCAAACGAGGCATCCAGGTGTAAAGAATTATTCTCTTCTCCCTTCATCATGCCGTTCTTCTCTTTCAGGGAAGATGACCTTGGAGGGTTTCATGCAGGATATTTTCCTTCACATAACAGCAGTTTGCATAGCGGGAATATTATCCTCGCATAGCATGCGCTTACTGATATCATGTAGATCTGTCACCTCAAGATCACTAAGTTTGCCCCCTATTAGGAGTCTATAGACTTCCGCTGCTATCTTAGCTTTTTTTACCATTGCGTGAACAACGAGTTTCCAGGTCAGTTTAGGATCAAACATTACTCCCAAATACTACGATGAGTTTGAAAATCCTACTTCCCTACCGTAGAGCTTAAGATTTCTTAGGTCAGAAAGCTTCGTTCTTCTGGTAAAATGCATGAGTTCCGTCTTGTCCAGGTTAACGCTAGGTCATCTACATAGCCTTGAGTGTGAAATCCCTATTCGTTTAAAACACGAATCAGCTCATCAATGACAAGCGCCCACTGAGTAAATGAAAGAACTCCTCCCTATGGGCATCCCCTTGAAACTTTAACCTTCACTTCATTACCATGTAGTCAAGTATGTGCCGTTCTGCTTTTTGTTCGAGCAGAATCGTATATGGATTCAATTGTGGTGTTCCTAAATGCCCCCTATATGTCTAGAAACGCTGCAATTGCTACTTCACCTTTCCGCATGGTATATTGATACGGAAGGTAAACGCATAGAAAGCGTCTGTGGTAGATCTACCTTTTTGAGAAGGAAATTGATTCCTATGGAGGTTTTTCCGATAGAATTTCCTCTGTCATGTAAAGATACACACTTTCTAGTGTTTTCAGCATGAAAGAGGTCAAGCTGATCGGTATAAAGGATCTAATTGTTGAATAAGTGACAATACGACTGCCTACTTTCTAATCTTCCATTCTGGCTCTAAAAATTGGTCCTTCTGAGGAGTATGACTAATAAGTTGCCCCCCTCATTCGTGTAATCCGACTTCAAGCCCAGGAAGGGTACCCTCATTTAGTGATCTAGGATTTAATTAGTCGTCTCAGCTATTTCGCCCTAAGGCAATAATAATGTCTTCAGTTGACATGATGAGTTACCCCTCAAGGTTCCCTGATGTCTAGCAGTGTCAGGTATATATTTTCGATTCCCTGACAATAGCCCCTACATGAGTCCCTCACGGCATTTTGAATCTCATTATTATATCGGGTTAACTTGGTCCCAATTCAATTCAAGTCCCAATTCCCATTCTTTTTAACCCTGTTAAAAAGGCGTCGAGTGTCCTTTTTCAGACCCTCCAGTCTAGAACTACACCAGGGTGCATCCCCTGTCTGTTTTCTTGATACGAAGACGACAATTGTCCTCATACGCTTTGTTAATACCTTTTTGTAGGATGTCGACAGCAAATTTTATTTGTTCGATAGACTTGATTCTGCCCGACATAGCGTCCAGAAAACTGTTGAGATCCTCCCTATAAGTATCCCAGTCACTTCTTTTACGATTCCTATACTTTTGAACCTCAGGTCTATCGGCTGTAAAGTGGAAGCATATCTGTCTATGATCCGATAGGACGTATCGACGTACTAGCGAATAATACTTATCGAACATAAGGTCAAATCAATTACCTCGCGATATCTAGATATCACGAAGGTAGGTGTATTACCACGATTCAATAAAATTATATCAGTAGTTAAGATGTAATCTAATAAAGACTCACCCCTGTGGTTAGTGTCCTTACTACCCCATGTCGAATGATTTGCGTTAGCATCACATTCGATGAGCAATGGCCATCCTTTAAGGCCGCAGCAGTCCACCAGATTTTGCCATTCCTCAGATGACGGGCCCTGGGAGTCAAATGCTAGGTACGCTGAGCAAATCACCATAGGTTGACGCCTGCCCCCTAAATGGTGATCAATCTTTATGACCACCAAGTCTCTAGTAAAGAACCTTGGTATTCCAATAAATTGAATGCCCCCTCTGATGTAAAGTGCTACCCTAGCTGTTTCTACGGAACTATGATAAATGACTGATCCGCTCTTGTTACTTCATCCTCTTACGTTCGCCTTGTAAGCCGAAGGTTCTTGTATCAAGGCAAAAGCCGTTTTTTCCGCTGTCTAACGTCTGCTTAAGACACACACCTTTTCCGAAAGAAATACAGAGGTCTGTCTACGGACTTAACTTTGATTTTTGAGAGGATCTTTATATTGATCCTCTCCAACTAATAGTGAGGTTAACAATCGATCTCCTTGAGACTCTTGACCACCCCTGACTCTGCAGTTATTATAAGATGGGCAACTTGACTACTCGCCATGACATCGATAACCTTTCATCCTCCCGTTTTCAAGATTGGGTTTTGGATTGCTATACTTTTAAGCACTATTGGTTCCACAGACACACTAGGAATACAAGCTAGCAGCTTTACTGGCCTTGGGAGGTCCTTGCTGTCGAGCACTTTGATCTTAACTCCGAACAGATGACGATAAAAGTATCATTTTTGAAGCGGCGATTTACAAATGGCCTATTCGTCACTGAGTTTGGTTATTGGGAACCCCACGGCGACTATGGCCACTTTCAGGTGACTTTGAAGAGCCTGGCTATAAGAGACTGTTTGACCTCTCAGCCGCATCTTGTTCTGTTCCTTGATTTCATTCGGTGTGCTGCTATCAGAATGATCCCTCTTTGGAGTCCCCGTATAGCTGGTTGTTGCGTCCAATTAATCTAACAATTGGAGTCTCAACCTGTTCCTCAGCCTCTTTCTCTCTCTGGTAATATTTAACCCTCGATATTCATGTTACGCAACAATATTGTATATAGGTTTTGGTGTTAGGGACCTTAATCAGCATTAGATCTCCTTGGTGTTGAATAACTTCGAGTTTGATGTTTGCCAATTCTTCCCTTCTGCAGGCACCACTGTTTCCCAAAATTAAAGAGATTTGTAAATCATACAATTATTTAGTAATGCAAAATTAAAAAATGTTTTTTTCTTTGTGTTTAAAAAAGAAAAAACGAAGAATAATGAGTGTTAGAATATATGTGTAGTGTATTTAGTATGTTTAGCGTGTATGGGATGTTTTCGATTGCGAATGATTTTATTTACCTTGGCCATCAAATTTTTTTCATCTGGAGCCTTGGAAAGAAACTTCTGGATATCATCACATGACAAAGCTTTTGATTTTTTTCTATATATCGATCTGACGTCAACATCATCATTATTTCTCAAAGTACTTTTCAACATCAAATGAATTGATCCCACATTTCCCACATTTAATCTCACGCCTGTGATTTTATCGTGGATGTCAGGTGATTTGCTTCTTTCCTATACTGTCTTAAGTTAAGGTGTTACTGCCACAAACACATGCAGTAGGCAACTATTCTTGACACATGAAATACTTTTTATGTCAATTTTCGGGCGACTCTTTAGTCAATTATCTTTGTTTCTACTTAAGTTCAGTCATTCCGTCACGCGAAATTATAAAAGTATAGGCCTTATTGTCATTGTATCTCATCACTATCTTCCAATCTACGAAGCCTTTTATTTTCAGACCTATCCTAAACATTTTGATCCTTACGAGCCAGGACGCTCCATGTTTGAGAGTGACGTGACGCGAAAACTTTTGACAATTCTCAAGTTTGTGACTTTCGGTGTTCGGTGTTACAGTGCTTGAGCATTAAAACTTTCTGAAAAGGATATTAGTACAGTGTTGTGGATCTTATAAGTGAAAACTCAGTGGGCATTGTGACTGTGTAAATCGAGTAACTGTTGGCCGTTGCATTGCAAACTTCGGTGTAGTTCGGTATATGAACGGCAGAGTGAGATCGAGAATCTCTATCTTACGAGTTCACTCGCTCTCTTGCACGCTGATTTTTAAGACTGCCTCGCTAATACTTAGGGCTCTTTCTATGGCGCAGCGCTTATGCGAATCTTCTTCTGACTTTTTTGTGATTTTTCCGGAGGACCTTTTCAGAAAATGCTCCCTCAATCGAAATTTTGATTACCAAGCAAGCCGAACTTGAAGGTCTCATCAGCCGATGTGTCACGAATCTCAGGAAACTGGCTGCATCAAACAGAGAAGGCAAAGAACATTACTTATTTCGTAGACAACTTCTATGAAACTGCATTGAAAAGCTAGAAATAACGAAGACTCGGATTAAGAACCATACAAGAGGCTCTTCAATCTAAGATTGGTCCAGTTCAACCGAGAAATTGTCAGTGACTACTTTTTTGAAGCTTCAGACCCCACGAACAGGAACATTGAAGGGAAGGTATGGAAATGCAGGTGTTCTTTTTAAGTTATATATCTGCAGTTTTCTCTCTCATCCAACAATGTCTCGAGAATCTGCTTCGGAACTGTTGAGATTCACCTCAGGGACCTGTAATACTGTCGAGGTCTTGAAGCCTCTAAAGCGACCAGTTGACAAGTGGTACGACCTGCTTATTCATGTCGCTGTCAACAAATTAGATCCAACATCACGCCGAGACTAGGAGACTAGCATCGCCGACCTTCCAAAGACTCAAGACGTTCCTCGCCGACAAGATCAGGATTTCGGAAGCTCTCGCGGTGGCTTCATCATCTCCGCCTCCAAAGGAATCTCATTCTTCGAAGTCAGGCAAATCAGCAGGCTGCAAGTCTCATAACGCCTACATCGACAGCCTCAAGGTTTATTCCATTTGTACAGGAAAACACTTCTTGTTCCTGTGTCAGGATTTCAAGAAGCAGACATTGGATAAGCGCCATGAGTTCGTAAAATGTAAGGAGTTTTGCTTAAACTGCTTAGGTCGACATCGCGTATCGGCGAGTGCATCAGCAAAACGGTGAATTTTCAGGGAAGTATCACTCGATACTGCATGGATTAGAAAAAAAACCTCCTTCCCTGCTTAATGCGACAGCACCGCTTTGTACTTTTAACGGCAATGCTTGTTTTACAGCAAACATGGCTGAACTATTCTTAGGTTCAATATTGACTCCTTAATTTGCCACAGTTTTGGCCTATATAACGTCCTCGATAGGGCAAAGACATCAGGTTCGCGCCTCGATTGATCCGTTCTCACAAATCTCTATTATCGCCGACACCTTTGGCTGCAAGTTTTATATTGTTGAAATTCAAAAATACGAATAAATGTATCTTTAAATTATCTGCATTTTACTATTTAAGGAGGTACGGTAGCACATACTATCTGCAAAAAGTTATTCCTAAGTCTATGTCCGAAAATAATACTGTTTGAGTGATATACGTTTTACTAACCATTAAATGTATAATATGTAGGTTATTTACGTCAAAGAAAGTCAAAAATTAAATAATTATGCCGGCATAATGTTTTATTAATTAATTTCCTGTAAGAACTAAGAGAAAATTTTTGGCTCTGATTGTATGTTACACATAGAGAATTTATGTATACAGACGAGTATCTACTAACTCTTCAAGATCTAAGCATAGACGCGGCAACGTCGCATTTCTCATGGAGTCTGCTTTGACAGTTGTGCTCTTTGACTGCTAATAAAAACGTGACATTTGTTCAAAATGACAGATCGATTAGAAGTTAAAGGTGAATTTATGAAATTTATTCAAAATTCTGCAACTTTGCATGCCTATCATTCTCAAACTAAGAGGACAAAAATTCTGAAAATTTTTTTAACTCTTCATGAAACCCCCTTCTAACATATATTAAATTTTGAAAAAAAAACGGTAAGAATCCCTTACGAAACTGTACTACAGGGATGACT
>CAKNWW010075625.1:0-13209 GCA_932074435.1 Andricus kollari
TTTTTTAAAAAAGTGTAACAAGTCAGCCCAAGAAGCACATATCCTTTCATTTGTACTATTGCGAGATTACAAAGAATTCCACAATATTAGTTTGCGGACGAAACGTCATGTCATTCTGCTGACTGCACCATTCAGAGCAGCCAATTAAAGTCTTTTTCGGCTTCCAGAGCAATCCCAGGCTTCACTCCAACCCCAGGTCTCTCTATTCTATATTTCTTGCCTATGCTCTCTGTTTGCTTTTTGGTATAGGACAGATTACAAAGAGTGGCATGCATCAAGAAAATTGCGATAAAAAAATGTCTATCCCCGCAAATCCCTTAATTCTACATCTTCCTTCCAGCTCCACATCAATTGAAAATGGAAGAGAAGAGATCAATTCTGGACAAAACGTTATAGTTTCAAAATATAACTCGACCTAGATTCTTTTGACATTTTAATAGGTGAAAAGTAAATTAATCGATACCCTTTCACAAGCCCGTCAACTGATAAAGTAAAAGGTCAACTTACACGAGTATGTCAGCAAGATACTTTCAAGGCAGTTATTAACTTACATACTGTTTACAGGGTGGCCGTAAGTCAGGGAAAACCTGGAAATCAGGAGAAATTTAGGGATTTGGAAAAAAATCTTCGAAAGTCAGGGAATTTTTATAAGAAGCCCTTGAAATACCTGTCGTTGAAAATTCAACTGAAATTTTTCTCGATTGAAAATTAATCTTCTTTGGTTGAAGATTCAACTATTTTGTTAAAAATTCATCTTTTTTGGTTGAATCCAACTGTTTTTGATTAAAGATTCATGTTTTTTGGTTTAAAACGAAATTACTTGGTTAAAGATTCATCATTTCAATTAAAAAATAATTTTCTTTTTGTTGAAAATTCATTTTTTTAATTGTACGTTTAAGTATTCCTGTTGAAGATTCATCACTTTAGTTGAAAATTCATCTCTTTAGTTGAAAGTTAAACTATTTTGTTGAAAATTGAGTTTGTTGGTTCCAGGTTTATCTGTTTGGTGGGTAATCTAACTATTATGTCGAAAATTATTTTTTTTAGTTTAAAATTAATTTTTTAATTTGAAAATGTAACTTTTACACTTTTTGTTGAAAATGGATCTTTTTGGGAGAAAACTAATCTTCTTCCTTTGAAATGTTCTCTTTTTTGGTTTAAAATACAACTGTTTGGTTGAAAATTAACTTTTTCGGTGAAAATTTATATTTTCGGGTTGAAAATTTGTCTCTGTTGCTTTAAAGTTCAAATATTTGGTTGTAAATACAACTGTTCTTCTTTTGGATTGAAAAATCATCTTTCATAGTAGAAAAAACATCTTTTTTGGTTTAAATATAAAATAAAATATATCAATTCCGTTTAAAAATGGTTTCATTTTAAAAATGTGATAAGCTAAAAATGCTGGTCTTTGAATATGAATGGCTAGGGAAAATGAAAAATTGGTCAGGAAAAATTCAGGGAATTGTGAAAACAAAGTTTTACAACCACTCTGGTTTCATAAAATTTGTAAGTATAATTTATCAGTTCATCATCAAGTTCAGTTATAAGCATCATCAGATTTCTCGCTCTATATTTCTGTCATCATAAGTTCAGTAAACGGAAACAAATGTACACTTAATGCGCATTAATTTCATTGATAGTCCATTCATGATCCGTTCTCATTAATCAAGGAGCACGGAGCCACTTGAATGGACTTTTTGTGCCGAGAAAAAAAAAAGTAACGCTTCTCTTGCCGCGTGTCATCTGACGATTAATGTCAGTTCTCCCCTGGATCCCTGATCCACCTTTGCCCGCAGGCAACGATCTTGTTGGTCAAAACTGGCCCACCGTAGCTTCACGGTTCAAAGCTCGAGAAAAACATAAAGCAGCAGGGATGCCAGATGTACGCTGACTCTAATGACTGACTCACGTTCTTTGGTCCAATACAATAAGAGGAGAATATGCTGGTCGATCTTGTCATAACGGAAATTGCCGCCGGAATGATCAAGTGTCTCCTAAATGATTAATCACAAATTTTAATTGTGAGAAATCACATCTCAAGCTTATATCAATTTTCATATGGACCGTGTAATAAAAAACGGAAATAAACCAATAGTACTGGTCAAAAACAGGATTCTGACGCACAAATCGAGGACCACAACTGGTCCACGGCCAGTTAAAGATAAAAAAACATTACAATTTTTGTCAAAAAATGCTTGACAGTTATTAGTCAGATATTGTGTATGGGAACCTAACAATTTTCATTTTTTCTTTTTGTTGAACAACTGGCTATAAAAGTCACGAATTTCCATCGTTGAAATTCGTTATTTAATCCGTGTTAGTATACGGGAACGCAAAGCAGGCATTGAGTTGGAGTCGACTTTCAAATACGTACAGAGACCACCGTCGCCACCACGGAACATTTGCATTGAATACGCGGTAGATACGTACGCTGCTGCACCCGGTACCTTGTACCATTGTGTTTATTTGTGCACTTTAATTATATCAAATATGGTGTGCAAGAGTGTATAATGGGTACGCAGATAGATCCCCCTATGTATTACACAGTTCCTTCAGGATAATATCGGGTGCTCTGTAGCCCCTAATTCAGAGGTTGCTCTGCATTGACCAGGAACTTCGGCGAAACCGTCCATGCTACACAATATACCTGCTCTCAAATTTTCACGCATAGGAACAATTTTCTTCTACATATAGCTGGATAAGAAATTTTCATTGTGCGGATGAGTAGCATAACTTCCTGATCAATATCTCTAACAACCACCGTCGTACTTCACGGTTCACACATAATCACATAAACTGACCAATACTCCATAGAAAGAACCATACGTTTTACCTCAACCATGTCCAATAAGGCTAAGCAAAACTATCGATACTATTGAGTATACAAAAGCTTTCATTTCAGGCGCTGACACTCTTGGATAAATGTTTCTTAAAAACAGACATACATCTTTTGCTTCCTTTATATCCGTACATCTTTACATGCAAGCTCTTGTATTTCTATTGCTCCTTATTAAAAAGCCAAACCGTGAGACATTAAATGTTTGTCGTCCACTATTTTATGATCCTATAAAACAAGTAACTTGCACACACTGTTTTGCTCACTGAAATGATCATAAAAAAAGATTGATGGCAGATTCATCGCAAATCATACTTGAGCCAAACGCATTTCTTCCCGCAAGGTAAACTTTCCAGATGAGCAACTTTAGCCGTAAATAACAAAGATTGGATAGGATGTTTAGAATGGCTTTAGAATATGCTTATAACATTTGTGGCTTCTTTGCGATCAATCATTAAATATAAAGTTTTCAGTTCCTATCATAACTTGACAATATAGAAGTAGTTAAGAATTTGCGATTACGTCGTGAAATCAAATTGGATCGATAAACTTCAAATCACCATACCATACTGGGTTTCTCAAAAAGTAATATTGACCCGTTAATTTATATAGACTGCGTAGGTAGCCAAGAAACGGAATAAAAGCCAAAATCCTTTTCCCCTTGGCTATCCTTACAGGAACTATAAAAATTCTTTTATTTCTCTCGATAAACCTCAAATTACCATACCTCATTGGTCTTTAGTTATAGTCACTCCCAACCTACACAGAAAACCATTTGTGTGAAATTTGTTGAATCTCATTTTGAACAATGAACATTTGCATCGTGCCTGCGTATCTTTTCGTCCCTCAAAAATGTTGTACCTCAAAACTACACCATATTCGACGTAGTTTTGAGGATCGGCGTTGTACAGTGTACTTTTATTTCTCAAGTTATTGCAAAAAGTAACATTGTTATCGCTAATGTATATAAACTGTGTACACTGTTAAAAATGTTTGCAATTTTACTATAGATTTACTATACATTTGTATAGTAAATCTATAAACTCGGTCTATGAAATATCAATTAAAAGGCTGTATAGTAAATTTCATATACATGTATATTGATCAACTTTTAGAAAAGTCAGGTAATTTCACTTTCAATAATTTAAAAATAATTATGGCAGTAATTTTCAATTCTAAATGATAAAGCATAATATTTTTTTCTAGTTAAACATAAATCGTACTGGGTTTTAAGTGGAAAAGTTCAATTAAGCGAATTATTAAGACCTAAATTTTGACATTTACAGTGAATTTTGAAGAAAATTCCACCCGTACGTTGCACTTTGATTATAAATAAGAATTTAATCGATGAATGTTAGTTTATCACTTTAGTTTTAAATGTTTGACCAGATTTGGGTGCATCAAAGAACTTTCAACTTTCACGGACTGTGTTTTACTATACATGTATATTAATTCTACAAGAGATGGTATATTAAATTTACAACACGTATTTGCATATTGCTTCCAATACATTTATAGTAAAATCGCTATAGAAATTTCTAACAGTGTAGGTAGCCAAGAAACGGAATAAAAGCCCAAATTCTTTTCCCCTTGGCTATCCTTACGAGAACTATAAAAATTCCTTTATTTCTCTTGCGCTTTCCTCCTAGAATCATCTAATGAGGAAAAAGCCCTGAGGCATGGGCTTCACCCTTCTTTCGAGGTAATATTAAAACTATCTACCCCCTCTGGGCCTTTCGGAGAGGTCTCGTAAATAAAACCTTACTTGCGCACCTTGTCGAGGACGATCCCACTTCGAAGCCCCTTTAAAACAACTGCTGACGATCGCAGAAAAGCATCCTTGCTCTTGCTGAGTATAAAGGAACATCCTAAATAAGATATGCTCCTGAAACACATTCGTCAGTGCGTTTTCAGCGCACCCCATCTTCCTTTGTTAGAAGCTTACATAAGTAATAAAAATGTATGTTGAGAGGCCTTATCTTTATATTTAGAATTCAACTTGTCTACCGTTACGGAATTTTCCATAAGACTAACTCCTTTTCCAGATCGTTCAGAGACAATGTTATAGAAAATCCGTAATACTAGTCAGCGCCTTTATAATTTCTCAATTTGAAACTAAACACGCAGTCTTCAGACTCTTTTTGATTGAAAAGTCTACTATTATATTTTTGATACAGAATTCATCTTTTTTGTTAGAAATGTCATATTGGACTATATAGTAACCCCTATTTTCCTGAATAATCACCCTATTTCCCCTGTATTGAGAGCTAGTATATTGGACTGTGAAGTCTGTCAGCACTTTTGAGAAGAATTTTAAAATTGTATAGATTACTAAGAACTTCCAGAACTTGTAATCTGTCTCGTTTGCGATTTTCTCATTTGTGCGGCTGCCCCTCACTCATTCAAAAGAGTACAATCAAAGCTGCTATCGGATACAGGGCTCTATTCTGTCAAGAGGTCGAACCCCGCTCTTGGTTTCTCATTCCAGCCCCTTTTTTTCAACATTTGAACCCTCAACCCATTGCGTAGTGGGTACACATGTGCGCAATGCTCGTATGTACAAAGTACACGCATAAGCTCGAATGCCTTTGTCACACTCATTAGTTCGACGTACGTAAGCAGAAGGCGTCCACGAGGAAAAGGGATGCAAGGACCCTTCAATTCTTTCGCTCTAGATCCACCCGTTTGTTAATTGGAGGTCGTTCTTGGATGGTAGACGAACAGTCTTTCTCGAAGGTCGCAGCAGTTTCCTGTCTCTCAACGAGAACATTTAACCATTTTCTCTTAAGCCTATTCCACAATGACATCCGTCATTCAAGTGCAGTTTACTTTCACTTCTAAGGAAAGGGTATGGATGTAAGCTTTTAAAAAAAGTAATATGTATTATTATTATATAAAGAGGCAATAATACCCAACAATTTTTCTTCAAGCGGTCGTATTTTAGTGTTTCCTCATTAGGATCAGTTGAGCGATAGAGAGCTGCTCTGTTGATTTTTTTTAAGTTTTCCTACAGAAAGAGTTTTTTTAAGAACATTAATTTTACTCCTTCATCGTCTGAAGTCTCTCTTGTGGATCAATTCCACATCCGCGAAAAAGTAGCAGATAAATTGTAAAACTTGAAACAAGGAAGCTCTGTTCGATTCAAACTATGACTCACTTGAAAGAAGGCAAAAAGAAAAGGCGAATGCATCTGTCAGAGTGGGAAGGGAATTCTCTTTACTTTTGTTTTCGTTAGGGTGCAGCTTCGTGAGTGCGTGCATTTTATGAGCGACTCATCGCCAGCGTGACTTCTTGACGAAACACGTCTCTATTTTAGTTTCGGCTACTATATCATTGCGTCCAGCATATCTTTGGCAATGTAGTGTACATTTCCAAGGTAATATAGTTACGCAATGCATTGTTCGGATCGAGTCAGTTTCTTTCCGAATCGACTTTCGACTCGCCTGAAATTGGGCATCAGTTCGGTTCGAATCACTTTGCACAATACTATTACGCAATTAACGACATCAAGAAATAAAAGAGGAGAGAAGGGGGTAAAGATAAAAAATTCGAAAAGGTAGAAGCTTCTTAAAAGACAAGCTTTTCCTTTGCTTTTGTTTTCCCGTTCATTTCTCTGCACCGTATCAGACCCGCTGCAGTAGCGAATATACTTGCATATAATTTACGAATTCCTTGGAGATGTACCCACGAAACTTGTTATTTATTTTACTCTCTTCTCTTCTAATTTGCTGCCAAGCTTTGCTATAACGACCCTAAAGACTCTGAAGATGTAACCTGTAACAAGTAACTCAGAAACACTACTTTGTTCGCTGAAATGATCATAAAGTTGATGTTGTATTAAATATCCAATATCTAAAATGTTCAAATATCTGACGTATAATATTTTCAATAAATACTGTAGTTTTGTTTAATACACGTGACTAGAGATCAAAATTACAGTTAGATTTCCATCATCTTCATTATACTTTCAAGTGGTATTTATTTATAATTACTCTTAATGAAGATGTAGAATTGAATGAGGCATTGTTCCATTCATGAGTTATATTTTGGGATACTGCAAAGCGTAACTGCATATTTTACGTAGTAAGCCTGACGTAGACCGATTGCTGAACCATAATTAGCTCTCGTCGTATATATCGTGGCACACCGAATGCTTGCTTATTTAATCAAACTTGCATTAGACTCGTGGAAGGGATTCTCTTTTGAAAGCCTCCATTTCCTCCATACGTAGTTCCTACAGAATACAGATTTATTACTGCAGAGACGCATTTGTACGGTTCATTAGCATACTTGGTATTGACAAATCCTGAATCCTTAAAAATCTTGAATACATATTAATTTGATATTTTGTTGAAAAAAATGTCATAAATGTTACAAACAACTATTAATCTGAATTTTGCAGAGCAAAAAACTGGTTATTAACATGGAAGTAGTTAACTCTCTATAAAGTTAATAAGGCGTGGATTTGATGTGTTTTTTCATTTCGTATCCCACATTATCGTATACTACATTTCCATATTTATTAATAAGTTTAATAAAACAATGATTTCATTATTTCCAACAAGCTGCATATTTGAACGATCCTGCCCCGCATACAGGATAGATTACATTTAAAAAGATTTATTTATTGTAAATAAGAATTTAAATAGTTAAGGAATAACGATGTTATTTGCAAAGACACCCTTTTCTGAAAAAGGGGAATAGAGTACAGAGTGTAAAGTCTGAAATATGAAAGTGATTTTCAAACTTATCAAGTTATTAACGAACTGCACCGTTGCAGGTCCTTCTTTCCCAAAATTCACAAACTTTATTCAAATTTATCATCAGGAAAGGTACTAAACCGTATCTAAGTTCTTAACGTTACTTTCGCCCTGTAATTGGTTGCGTAGTTTATTGGCGGCCCCTGATATATTTTTATCAGTATTTTAGTTGCATGAGATTTTAAAAATCCATATTCTTAAACATAATAATCCCGTTTCATGATAAGCCTTACTCGGGTTATTTTCAAAACGACTTTCGCGGTCTAATCAGGAATGAAAATGGCGAAAGCGCGCGTCTCGTCGGCGGCGCTTAATCTTGCGTCACGACATCGCTAATCCGCGAGCGACTTTTTGCCATGCATAGTTTTAATTAGCGAGATGTTTAGGCGATGTCAACGGCAAATTAAATGGGCCGATGTATAAGGTGCACGCTATTAGCTATAACTTCAACAGGTACCATGTCGAGTGTCGACATAATCCCGTACGTCATGCCGACGCACGGATAAATTATTTCACATTACTACTCGTGTTCCATTACGATAAAAAATAATTTACTTGTGTGTTATTCTTTGTGATTCCTATTTTTCGATTTTAATCCTGTGAACTCGTTGCACAGCTTATGCATATCATTTACTATACGTTAAGCACATGCAATATATTACTGAATTTGCTCTGGAAACTGATTCTGTTTGCAGCAGCTCCATGAGCCTAATTGAAATGTAATTAAAACGTTATTAGGTAGATGTTTGTTATGATGAAGTTCAATTACTACTCTACAGTGACAATCTTTCTTTGATAAACGAGGTATGTCCGGAAAGTATCCGACCTTGTGGTGTACATAGAGTAAGAGTTAATTCTGGTAAATGAAGATGATATTTTCTTAAAAGTACTCCCCTTTGGAAGCCACAACCTTCTTCCAGTGGTCCACCCACTTTCGGAAGCATTCTTTAAAGTCACCTTTCGCAATATCTAACAGCTGCTTCCTCGCATTCCGTTTAATTTCCTCTATATCTTGATATCGTTTTCCTTTTAGAGGATACTTCAATTAGGGAAACTGCCAGATATCACAGAAAGACAATTCAGGACTTAATGGGGGCTGCCGAAATTGTGTAAGGCCGTATTTCACCAGAAATTGCTGAATAAGCTGCAGATGCGTTCCATCATCCTAAAATGCGACGCGTACGTCGTTAGACGTTTTCGCAACTGCTTTGTTCTGGACAGACCTCGTACTGAATAGTTGAAGAAATGTGAGAGCTGAAGATAAGACAAAATTGTAATTTCAGACTTCAGAATCCTTCTCCTATTCTCCACTTTTCCCCTTTTTAAATAATTCCTCTTTTCCCCCGAAAAAAATAACCGAATACGAAATCCAACTATTTTTTGTTGCAATTTAATTTCAACATTAATGTGGAATCTACATTAATTTTATTTCAAAGAATTTATTCCCCTATAATTATCCCTCTACTTCGTGAAAAATCATTTTTGGCTCTGTAGTCTCTGATTCGTTTTGAAGGTTCTTAATGAAACTGAAAGCTTTCGAGAAGACTTGGTACATTCATTATTTATTCAAGACTTGAATGGTTTCGACCAACAAAGTTGTAAACTCCAAAGTGTCTTGGAAATCGTGTAGTTCTATAATTCGTTATTCCTTCTGCGGAACAAGTCAAAGCACTCTCAACCCCGTTTCGCACGAACCCCTACAGCTGGGTTCCGTGTCTCTGACAACGTCACGTCAGGGTTAGGCGATTCCATCCGCTAACCCAATCACGTAGGTATAGGCCATAGGGATGCCGGATGACACATCCTTGGGCACACAAAATTACGGCATTTGCGAACTAACTCCAAGCCCTTGATGTTGCTTTACTTTACCAGCAACGCTTCAATTGTACCCCAACCTCAAAGTAAGCTCTAGCAATCCCCAAGTACCATAGACTTCTTCGATGTTATCGAATGGACAGGGACATTAGCTGATTAAGATGGGCTTTTCGAACACTGCAATTTCTGTTGCGAAGTTGTATACTCTCCAAACTCGATGCTTTCCCGGAATACTAAACACTGAAAGCTCAAACTTTCCCATCTACCTAATATGTATACAGGGGAATCTTAGGAATCATGCTGGGCCCTACCTCTTAGCGCCAACTTTCAAAGTCACGGTCTCATTTCTTTTAAAGTTGCCAGTATCCTGTCTCCCGAAAATCGGAAAAGAGCTGACAGATAATATGCGTCTTGAGCATCAAACTAAGCTTTTCCGATATTTGTTTCGGACTTTCCAGACTGCGCGCCTTGCCTCGTCACTCTTCTTACAATATGTATACATCAAGTAAAATGTTCTAGTTATATACCATTCAACCAAGTCCCTTTCGGGGTAAGTTCACACTTTTCACACATAAACACTCAAACTGACTAATAAGCCCATTAGGATTCAAAATCTTTCGTTTCAGGGGTCATCTGGGCACGCTACCATTCACTTTACCTAAATACGCTTGCTTTGTCGAACGTCCTCCATCCATTCTTTCAACAATCTCAACATGTCCCATGGATATTTTGAGATGGCTTCTACGCTGCCGATAATACAATATGCATACATCAAGTCAAATGTTCTAATTAATTCGAATATAATCACAGCCGACTGGAGCGACCCAGTTAGCTCCACATTTCCGCTATAGAGTGGCAATGTAATATCCGATTTCGCTTTAAGCTCACTGAAATAACATTAGCACCTCCAAGATCGCAAACCTGACATTACTAGCTCGACGCTGCGCTGCTCAGCTTAATACTCGTACTTAAGTACGACACTTTCAGTACTCGATATCCTGCAGGTTAAATACAACGATAAGAGAAGCGTGCCTAGCACCGCAATAAGACAAATTTACGAATTCCTAATAAACCCCGCACGTGAATGCACCTGACTCCAAATTCAGTGTGCAAAGGGAATTAAAATTAAATGCCTAGCATGGCATTGAGTTTTGAAATAATCATATTCATTCTGAAATAGTCAGAAATCGTCATTTGTTATTAAGTTAATAACAAAAGAATAGTGAAGTATCATCTCCGAAACTAAAGAACCTACGGAGATCATTTTTGACGCACATTACACATTTGTGGCTTCTGAAAAAGGCGTATGATAGTGTTCAAGAGCTAAAAGTTGCACCTTAATGTTTAAAAAATTATTTTCTCCTGTAGGGAAAGGAGAAAGGGCCGTTCCATAATAGCATCCCATAATTCTTTCCGCACGCATAATAGAAGACCCACGAAGAGACCTTGCCAGACAAGGTCTGAGTATTGTGCGTGCGGTCCCTTCCAGAATGAGGTGATGGCCTTTTGTATTTTTCTAAGGTTTGTTTGGTACGAGCAACCAAATTCTTTGGTACAAATAGCAAACAGTACTTAGCAACAATTTTTTTTTTGAGCCAAATGAATTGTTTTGCTACATCAATCTTTCTTGGTAATCACAGTAAGTTTTTTTTTTTAAACGAACAAAACCTGCTCAACCAATTATTTTGTTCCTGTTACTTTATTTTTTGGTCCGTTGAACGTTTTGTTGGGGAAATGGTGTGCAAGTTGAATTCACCAACAATGCTTGCGCGTGAAACAACATACCACTGGTGTCGTGTCAAAAATGGATCGCGTGCAAGCATAACAATGCATAAATAAGCTTCACTTACACTACCGTTCCTATGTAAATCCAACGTCAGCTAGTTTTAGACCTCTGCTGTCTTGGATAAACGGTTATAATTTGGGTACCTTGCCTGATTCGGAAATGAGAAAAAGAGATTGCGATCCTCTAATAATGAAGGAATATATTACTATATAGGTGAATATTGGAGGAAACCAGGCTGTTATAATATAAAAAATATCATCACAGGCTTCACAGTTTTCCACTATTTCTCGCCCTTCCCTTTAAAAAAAAAATAGAATTCCTCTTTTTTCTCCCTGTTTTCGAGAAAGTTCCCCTTTTCCCTTTGGTTTTTGTTTTTTTGTTAGATAAACTAGATTATACAAAAACTGCATGTCTTCCATTCATGGTAAACTCAAATAGTTATAATGTTATTCTTGTTAATAGAGGACATTTGCACCCATTTCGGATGGAATTAGGGAGAGCAAACCTTTGCAGAGCCTATTCCGCTGGACCCATTTTCGCGGGTAATTTTATAAATCGTCAGATTTAATCTTAATTGTCCATAAGTTACTCTTCGCAGCTATTACCCTTCGCCGTGCTTAATCCTATCATCTCTCTTTTTTGCGTTTCCCGCGCCCAGCGAAATTCTCCATACCGGGTGTAACTATCGTCGAAAATGGGCTTAATTTACCAACGGTGAATTATGATTAAACAGTTTGCAGGTGGCGGGGCGGCCGGCATGGCGAACACTCCGGTAAACCAGGAGCAGTCGTTTAAATTAAATGGATTGCATTCCATAGTCGCAAATTCTGCTTGGACCGCGTGTAGGCGCGAGGGGAGATCGATATTTAAAACAACACTGCATTTTCAGGTTAATTCTCTTTCCTTTTTTCATTATTGTTATTTCAACAATAGGACAAAAATTTTCAGCGGTGCCTTAAACGATGTGTGATCACGGGCGTTTTCTTTCATTTTTTTTCTTTAATCGAGAGTGTAGGAGTCATTACTAGAAGTGAAAATATAAGAAATAAAGATAATATTTCAATATGTAACTCTGTACTTGCACCCACTGTGCTGTACGGTAAAACGCTAATCGACAAAAGCAGTAATGAGAGGATTCAATTAACTTAATAACCGTCCGGGGTTCAACCCCTGAACCGGTACCTCTAGAAATTTGTATATGTACTTTTACCGAGAGTTTGGTGGTTCGGATCCCACCTTAAGCTGTAGGTCCCCCCATAATGCACCTGGCTGCAACCCAGTCCATGGATGGTCGACATGTTGGGCTCTAACTATCTTAAGCCTGAGATGAAAATGAGCTTCTTCATTTTCTAATAATAATAATAATAATGATAAAAAACTTTTTCTCAGAAACTAGGTATATATTCTTCGTTGCATCACTTTGATCTCAAGTAATTGTATCGGTTTAAAGAGAGAGAAGGCGTTTAAAATAATCTCAGAGCGATGCAGCGGGGCGAATGGACTTGAAAGAGTCAGGTAAATCACGCCAGGGATCAGAATGGAAGTTGTGGAGGTGCATATCGATTGTCCTGTCTATAGATGTGCGCTGAAGTCACCGATGCCGATGATTATGCTGATCGGGCGGAAAATTAAAAAGGGACCGTTTTAACCAAGGATGAGTCAGTTAACTCTTGAGCTCTGGTGTATTATTGAACTTGAGTGCGTTTTCAAGTGGAATAATCTCATTTCCTGAGAAATCCTACACTGTAATTTTAAATTAGTCAAAATTTGACTAATCAAGCATGCTTTGACTAAAAAGTCAGCCTTTTTTACTGATAAAATAGTCGTTTTAAAAGGTGAATCAGTCAATATTGTCAAATGACTCAGTCACTTGAAACGACTGACTTTCAGTCAATAGAAGTCACTGAATTGTCTGCTATAATGAAATAGTACAATTATTTCTCAATTAAAATTCTTCATTAAATTCCTATATTTTAATAAATGACCAAAATTAACCATAAATGACTGATTAA
>CAKNWW010075627.1:0-21430 GCA_932074435.1 Andricus kollari
CATGTCTTATTAAATAAAATTTAGTACCTTACTATCCGAGAGAACCAAATAATTATAAGTTATTAAAATGAAAAGAAAGAGAATTAAAACATCAAAGGAACAAAGGGACTGCAAAGTCATCGAAAAGTAAAACGTATAAAAAGCTATGTCATCTAGTTGAAAAATATTAATTAAAAACTTAACATTTTATAGTTTTTTTAAATTACTACAGGGGAAAAAAATAGTACTGAATCACGAAAATATCGGTACTAATACGGACGATACAATATTTTCGTGATCCAAGAAAATTTTTCTTGAGACAAGAAACATTTTCTTGGATCAAGAAAATATTCTGTCGTCCGTATTCGTAACGATATTTTCTTGATTCAGTATTAATTGTTTTTCCGTGTATCACATATGCATGGCTGAAAAAATTCATCAAAAACTTAATTTTTTACACTTTTTTTATTACTAGCACATGCTTCCAATTATTTAATATTGCACTAAAAAAATGTTTGTTTGAACCAAACAAATTCTTTCTTTGACATAGGGTCAAATATTTGATTGATTCAAACAAATATTTTTTTGACTAAAACAAAATTTATTTGATTCAAACACGCCATTGTTTAACTTAAAAGAAACTTTATTTGAATCAAACCAATTCTATATTTAATAAAGGGTCAAACGAATGCTAGGATGCGCATTTTTTGTTTAAATCGTAAAAAATAACATTGAAATAACATTAATAAACATTTTTTTATAGAATGCGCACTCTTTTTAATTATAAAAACCAGGCAATGAAAATAGGTCTGTTTTAATAACAATGCATACTACGAATTGTAATAATATACATTTATTGAAATGATATACATTTTTCAGCCAATATCTGAATAAGTAATCCCAGGAGTAATCTCATTTTAGACAAAATCAAATGCGATGCATGAAACACGTGATGAGAATGTCTTCGTTAAAGCCGAAGGAGATTTAACAAAAGAGAATTCACAATCAGTAAATTACAAAAGGTTTGTGCATAAATGTGGGGAAAGTACAAATACCGAGCGCGTATCACGAGGTAAATACAGAGCGAAACGATTCACGCGCGATGAGAATGTGTCCGCGCAACGGGCACATTTTAAAAAAATGTATTCAGTGTGGTGAACTAAGGGCTAGACCTATAATAATTAAAATCCTATTTCCCAGCAGTAAAACTCGAGGTGCTAAGACTCCATTTTTCAGTGCGTACGGTCCCCCTGAAAACAGAGGCCTATTCTCGGTAGTTTTAGCCACGATTATAGTACTAATTAAAGTCCCATTCCCCAGCCGTACTACTCGAAATGCTAGGACTCCATTTTTCGTCGGGTATGGACATGTGCAAATTTTTCTTTGCTACGGTAGGCTTATCACTGTACGAATTCAATCACACTATTGATTACCTGCGGCTGCACCCGACTTTATTAGAAGTACTCATATTTGCCGTAACGTTTGGTCAGGGGAGAGGAAAACTGCAGAAAACCACCTCCCGAGATCAGCCGGTTTTTCGACAGTCCAGTTTGAAGGCAGACATTCGACTCTATCCATCGACTGCTGTGTTTTCGACAGCGAATACACAACATGGTCGTACGTCATAGATGGTCATCCATCCGAATGCTATGCGGACACGAAATGGCTTGACATCCTGACACACGATACGTATTTCTGTATCTTTTTTCAAGTTTTTCTGAATCAGATTCATAGACAACAATTGTTCTATATGTCAAAGGTAAATCTATGATTAAAATAATTTGTTGAACTATGGTAAACGTGAATGTACGTCGATGAAAAGGTACTCGACCTACACTCGACAATTTGCGCCCTCCGCGCGAAAATTCATTCCCTCCGCACTCTTCCGAGTGGTTTCATTCCCCGCTTACTGTCAGAAAAGTTTCAGTCGCCGATGTTAGGGTAGACTCTATAGAGTCTACTCGTAGACTCTAGACACCGGATCCTCGATACACGTTGTTCAACGCTCGCGAAATTTCTCGCTCCTTTTGTAATTTTATTCATTTTTCTTGCAGAGTTGCCGACGATCCTCCAGCCGTGCTCTGTTTGACTATGGAAATTCAAAAGACAGCTCGGCACTCTCAACCACTCTCATGTATATTTTTCTTCCCCATGGTGTCTGAATATTATTAGTAATTAACGAAAAGATCCAGTCTCGCTAGCCAGAATCATATCTCCGGAAAATCTCTTCAATTCAGGAATTTATTAAAATAACAAACATTTTTATTTAAAAATTTGGAAATTTGAATGAGGAATGAAATTAAATAAATTTATGTATAATAAATATTTCCTGATGCTGAGAACCATTTTAATTTTGCCGCAAGTTCTACAATCATTGTGAACTCAGAAAACTGACATTCCATATATTTATATACCACAAATCATTCAATTAATTTACAACGCAGTTGTAATTACTTCATAAAATTCGTACTGCTTCACAAAATTAATCACTCGATGTTTACAATCAATCTATAATTGAAGGAGTATGTTATTTAGTTGTTTGTGTATGAGTAAATGGGAATTGAATATATACTAACGCTAACGAATTCTATCAGTAATTAGTGGCAGAGAAGAGCAAATTAGCGGAGGAAGGATCAATTTTAACTGGAAATGGATATTCCAAAAACGTTCTTTTGCAATGGTAATATACATTTCTCCCCTTCGTCATGTTCTCTCTTCCTCTTCTCGATTATAATTTTATTCCAGTCGAAAATCCGATGAGAAGTTTCGCTTCTCCTGGATACATATGTATATCTTTGACCGCAGAACAAGCAATTTTTTTAACCTGAATCTTCTTTTTTTTGTAATCAGAGAGTTGCATTTTTATCTCAAATCCGCAATGAACGTACACTGTTTTTTACATTTCCATCATAATGAGAAGATATTAGTTTTATTTTAAAACTGATAATCACGGATTTCTTTAAATCTCTACGTTTCGAGATCCCCTGTATCCGAAACACACAGGTTTTACGATGGTATCTTGTCTGTCGTCGTCATTGTCGTTGTGAAAACATGTATACCGGATAACATTTGCAATACTAACCATATTGGATTGTGCTTTGGCACACGTTTTTAGGTCCTAAAAATCAAAGTCGAGTTCGTTAACCAAAGTATTCTAGATTATAAGAAAAAAAATGAATATACAACAATTGTTCACCCAAAAAAGATCTACAAATTTTTTATTATTTATTTTTTGATAGAACGCGTATTTGTTTTTTTAATTGTAAAAAATAACATTAAAAATAAAAAAATAAAATCTTTTGGAAAAACGACACAAGGTACGAAAGCAAAATTAATTGAAAAATGTTGTTCAATCAAAAAAGATCTACAAATATGTTTTTGCAAAACCCACCTCATAAGTTGACTTTTTCATATTTCTAAATGGTGCCTAAAGGACCTTATTTCAGCAGACTGTATGCGAAACAATTTTCGCGAATGTGCAATTAGAAGAAGGCTTACTTTAGGCATTGGAGAAAAAGCTGCGCGTACGCACTTTCGAGATGAGGTACTTTAGACACTGGCATAGGCAACTTTAAACACTGGTGTTGGTATCTTCTTGAAATAAATTTATATTTAACTGGAACAAATCTTTTAATTATTGAAGTTTTATTTTTATGATTTCGTAGCCATTTTCGCCCGCCATACAAAAGGGCATAAGCGCCAAAATTTGGCACAGCAAAAGTGCATAAGCCCCAAAATTTATTTTTCATACAAATTTTTTTACATATTTTTTTTTACACATTTTTTTTCAAACATTTTGTTTCAAAAAATTTGTTCACGAATTTCAAAAATATTTTCTTTCAAGATTAGTATTTTTCGTTAACTCCTCCTAACACAATTTTTTCGTACCGGCGTTGCAAAAAATAGTGTGTGATAACACGTGCGCATAGGTGATTGCTAACTCGTGTGATTGCATCATTCGCCTGCGGCTTATGCTGCAAAATTCACACACGCACACAATCACCTATTTTGCACATATTTTTCGATAGAAAGAGGGGTGGAAAAAAGGGTGCAAAATAGCGTGACTAGTTTTTAAACGGAACCTTAACAACATAACGAAATTTAATTATTCGTAGATTTTTATCTATTATAGTTGGTAGCAATGACTGTGATGGTTGCATGTTGAATACAATAGAGTTTGGAGCTCGTACAATTTTTATAACAATTTAAAAAATAATCACCGATAAATAAAGACATTTTTTGGAGTAACAGTTTTGGTTTATTTTTTCATGAATTTATATACAATGTCCTTCGAAAATTCAGCGGAAAGATTTGAAATGTGAATATTCACTTCGCACTAGAAGAGTACCATCTGAATAAAATTGCAACGTGTTAAAAAAGTATAAAATATAAGATAGATGGCTAATATAATTCATGTGATATTGCTATCTTTAAAATGAATGTTTCAGCTTTAATTTATTATGTAATACTTTCCCCACTTGTTCATCATTTTTCAATATTATGACTAAAAGTTTTTCTATCCACTTCGTAATGGTTTCCCCTACTTTTAATATTAACAAGCAGTTTCAACAAAAATCTGAGTGAGGATTATATTTATGCTAGTACAAAATGAATGGAAAATTAAATCCCAAGATTAAAAGCAAATGGATTACATTAATTTTTCGAGAGGCATTGAACGAGAATAGTAAAATGAGCATATTTGACTGAAATTATTTAAAAAACGATCGTATAGCCGATAATTTATTTACATTTCCAATCATACAGCGATACTAATGACGCAGTTTTCCCGATGCGCGATCATATGGGGTCAATCAGTGATTCGGTGCATATACCTATATGAATTTAGAGCTGGCTTTAAATCCGATAGCTCTGTGACATACATGACGGCCGGCACGCGAGTAGCGCGGACAGTCGTATTCATCGAGTTTTCTTAATTAATAACAAATATACCCTGGAATGAATTTAACGTCGAATAAAATGATATCGCTGTCAAGTAATCCCATGCACGAATATCCGATTCGCATTTTGATTGGGAGTTGCCTACTCAATGAAAATCACACGCTTTCTACATATGACTTATATTGAAATGTGATAGAAAAAAAAACAATATATCGGGAACTGATATAGTAAGAGAAAAGCACTTAACAGTGAAGTTTTGTTATTCAAATGTTACTCAAATGTTTAATATTAGATAAATTCTCACTCGCAGAATAGACCTGTAGACAGTAAATAAATAGTGATGAAAATAACTACGGATAGAGTTGATTAATACTGGACAGTTTTTAATATCAAATCTGCAAATCTCATGAATTTTAAATTTAAGGACATCAGAATAAAATAATTGCGAAAATACCTAAGCATTCTAAATTGTACATTTTATTATCTATAACTTTCTGAAATAAACAATAAAACTTTCAATTGTTAAGCCTTTGAAATTAAAGAACATAGACGGAGTTTCCTTATTTTCCGACCTACGCAAAAATCTCTAATTGATGATCGTCTTCGTATTCTGAAAAATCGATGACAAAAAAAACCGTTTATTTGTACAAATTTTGACCTATGAAATTTCATACCCAGGAAAAACTGGCCTTCGGAATTCTCCATACCATCCATTCAATAACCGCCGCCCACGTTAAAGAATTTTGTCTCGATTTTTATTTAAGATGAAAACCAGTATTCGACAAACTTAAATAAGAACACTAAAAACAGTACATTTTCAAAAATAAAGCGTTTTAAAGTAAAAACTTTAAAATTAAATACATTCAAAAATGGACAGTTAAGACTGAAGCCATTATAAGTGAACCATTTTAAAATAGATGACATAAAAATTATATTTTTTCATAATTATATATAGTAAAAACTGAATGAGTTTAAATTGGAAGATATCAAACAAAAACGTTCAAAATGAATCAATTACAAACTTCAGGCCATATCACGTGAGAGCGGATATGTTTTTCTATACTACACGAATTTGGAAAATAACCTGAGAAAAAAATTCCTGTCATTGATTTGTAATACAAAATACACAATAATTTTAATTGTACAGGATAAAGTTTCATTAAAAAAAGTTGATATCGATACTAAAAGAGTTCTATGAAATCTTCTTTTTGCTGGAGAATCAATAAAAAAGTACTTAAATTTCCGTAAATTTCGTCTTTCGTTTATTCCCAGTGGCTTTCTACTGATTGAATTATTGACAAAAATTAACTTATTTTCAGTGAAATTCCACACTGAAATTGTTTGCAGGAAGTCCGTACGACATTTTTATTGAATTAAAGAAACGAATTAAATATATGTGAGTGATATTATTGTGAGAATATTACTTCTCTAACTTTCGCAAATATATTTCATCTACGAATACTTGAAGCTTGTTATCAATTTTGGATATGAAAATTGAGTTGATTCGCTATACATTATTGAAAACGTCAAAAAGGTCATATTAACTTTATTTGTCTCATAAAGTGAGGTTTGAAATTAGAATAGGTACATTTTTCGATCAAATAAAAATTATGAAAAGTCAGATCATCGTAACAAGACATTTATGTGCGCATAATGTAAGTTTACCAGCTGTGCAACCACGATAATTTCAAAATTGCAATGCCGTTCGTAATATGTGCTTTTGTATTTTCAGGCTAATTTAATTTCAAATGCAATTCTATCCAACGTTGCATAGTGAATTTGAAAAAGCTTTACACGATGTACATATAAGCAAACTGTAATGTCATCATTGACATTTATAATGAGATTATGATGAGTATTACTGTGGAAACTGACCTTCGCAATTATCAGTTACGGCTTCTGTTAAAATCCGTTTAATTCATTTACGCGTAAATGAATTAAAAGGATGTTAACAGAAACTGTTTGAGTTGCCGCAACAACTAAAATACTTGGGATCGGTGTATGATGAGAATTAGGTGGAAATAGCAAGAAAACGTAATGAAGTCGAAGATCAATGAAGGGTCTAGAAAGGAATCAGTATTCAACGTATTATCTCTAAATTCAAATCAGTGCCTAAATTTATATATTCACTTTAATTATATAGTCGTATTTCACAGACTTTTCAGTGGAAAAAGTTACTAATATTTCAAAATTGCTGTATTTTTGTTAAATTATTAATACTACAACTTCTATTTCTTACACCTACCTGTGATATAAGAAGTTCCAAAAAGTGAAAAGAATGAAAAAGGCGACTGATTATTCTTGCTAAAAAGGTGATCTAAATGTTTTACATGGATACCCTTTTTCCTCAAAAAAACTTTCTTTGCTGATACAGTAAAAAAATCCATCGTTTCAAACTCATTTAATTTAATTTGGAATGATTTATAAAGAAGTGCTCGTTCTTGAAGCCATGCACGTTCAAGTATTATTAACCCTTTTAGTCCGAGCGGTCTAGTATACTGCAGGACACCCCCTTTTATTTTTGAAACTGTTAACTCGATTTTAATGAGCATCTTTAAATTTGAATCAGTAGAATTTCAGTTGAAGTATCAGTAACTTATTTTTCAAGATTGAAACGACTGAAATTATCAGTCCCCATCTCCGAAACACTAGTAAGTTTTTTTTAACGAAAAGTCAGTGAACTAGAGCTTTTAGTAAATTAGAACAGTGAAAATTCAGAGTCTTTTTATTTATTCATTAATTGTTTTTGTCCGACGCTGGGGGTTGTCATTGACCTTTGTTAGGAAGTAGCATTAACACGTAGTTTTAACCGTTGCCGTTGTTTTTCAGCAATTCCCCAGTAAAAAAGGACTGAAATTATCAATGTACATCCCTGAAACATCAGTATCTTTTTCTATTGAAAATTCAGTGAATTAAAACTCTACTGAATTAGAAATTAGTGACTTTTTACTTATTTATTAGTCGTTCATGACCGTTTGTGGGGGTTGTTATTGGTCGTTGTTAGGAATTTGTATTGAATGATGTTCTGGGTAGCTATTGACCGTTGCTAAGGATTTGTATTGTGTTGCCATGGGTTGTTTTCGACTGATACTAGGGAATCTTCTTAGCCATAGTTAAGAATTGGTATTGACCAGTGTGAGGGATTGGAAATAAACTTTATCATAATATGTTATTTACCGTTGCTAGGGGTTGTTTTTGATCGATGCGATGGGTTGTTACTGGTTGTTGCTAGCAGCTTATATTGATCGTTGCTAGGGATTTGTATTGACTGTTGTTACGAGCTATTATTAACCCATGCTGCGAGTTACTATTGACTTTTTCTAGAAGTTATTGTTGCCCATTGCTATTAGTTGTAATTGACCGTTGCGACGGGTTATTATTGACCGCCAGCAGCGGTTATTATTGACTATTGATATGGATTGTTATTGATCTCAGCTAAGGGTTATTGTCATTGACCATCGATTTTGTTATTGACCGTTGATACAGGGATTGTTATTTACCGTCGCTAGAAGTTTCATTATTGATTGTTGCTAAGGACTGTTATGTGGCGTTGCTAGGGGTTGTAATTAAGCATTGCTACGGGTTGTTATTGACAATTGCTGCGATTTGAAATTGACCGATATTATGGGTAGTTACGAAGCGATATATGGCATTAAAAATAATAGCTTAAAACAGTCAAAATATTTGAAGAAGTTAAACTTTCACATTTATAAAATACTTTATCCTATTATAATTCTCTGCTGTAAAAAACAAATTTAAAAATAAAAACTAACCAAAGGATATAAACAAGAAAAGATTTGATCTCAATTTGATTAATTTTGCAACTTATCCAGGAAAGAAAGAGAAAAAACGAGGGGGTTGTATCGAGTGTACTGAGAAAATAGAGGGGTTGGTCTATAAGGGCATATCTAGGGTTGCATCTTATCGAGATGAGATCGTTGAACGGAGTTTGCATAGCGACGTAAACGGATACACGATACAGGAACTCTTCTCGTTGCGTTGTTGGGGTGCCACCGGATGGATCTCTCTCGTAAACCAAGCGATCCGACAAATACAAATTCTTGTCTCTCTTTTTCCGTCTCGTCTCGGCATCGCTCACTCGTCGAGTTACGAGGGCGTTAAGCCGCCGTTACCGCTTCCGACGTATTTTAAACTTCTTTACATATTTTTCCCCATCCCACCCTCAAGTTTTCACCGGTGCAGGTACTGCTTCTATGCTCGACCAATCCGACCGTTTTTCGACGACCTCCTTAAGCTGCTTTCGCTCGGAAAAGTGAAGCAATCAGGTAATCCTCAAGCAAATTTTTTGGATCTTGAAATGTAGACGCTCGCAATCTTAAACGATATTTCAGAAAGGTTCAAGATAAAACGATATTTGATCATTAGAAGGGAAATATTATATAACAGCAATTACTTGAACAGTTAAAAAATAAATCAATGCAGAATCTGTCATAATTAATAAAAAATGTATTTTATAGTCTGCTATAGTCATTCCGGAAGAATCGAGCTTTATTCGCTATTGTACATTCACAAAATTATTATTGTGAAAATTTAATTGGAATATGAGAAAAAGGTAGAGAAACACAAGCTTAGAAGATTTTTTGTTTGTATCAATCAAACGTCTGACTGATTCAATGAATCCTTAGCAGATTTACCAACGAAAGACGGATAAAGTGTAAAAACTTTTTTGCGAAATTTCGCATAGTTTGTCGTGGTAAAATACTCTGCTTACCACGAGCATCGTAGGAAATAAAAAGACCCTGCACCAATGTGGTAATTTTCCGAAGACTGTCGTTGTAGATTCACCACGTCTGTCAGTGAGATATTTACGATTTGTTGGTAATTTTACATTTGGAGTTGTAATTTAAATTTTTTTAAATGAAAATCGCATTGGCTAACGCCGTAAACTTAAAATGGCAGTCATTGCAAAATTTCGCAGAGATTTTTTTCAATGTAAATCAAACAAATTCTTTTATAGGTTTCAATTACACTTTAATAAACTATTATCAAAATACTCTTAAATATTCAAATTATGAATAAAGTACATAGTTTAGTTCCATAAAAATTGTTTTATTTCGCAGAATAAAAAATATTTTAATCAATTATCCATTTAATATGAATGTAATGGATAGGCTTGTGCAAACTTACCAATTACATGAAAATGCGAGTAAAACGCTTCATTCCTTTTTCAAAGAGACATAAAAAAATCAGTAAAAAGCCGAAATGAAAAATTAAATGAAATTGGGAATCAGATAATTGTAATGGAAAAGCCATTACACTACCAACCGAACATTTAAAAATGCTTTTTAGCATTAAGCGGAAAGTATACTTTCGAATAAAAATATGTATTAAAGAATGGAAATGTAAAAAAACCATTAACAGATTCGTTTTTGCTGATGACACTCTTTTAGTCATTTATATTTATCACACTTACAAATCTACTTTATGAATGTTCTGATACTTGAAACACTCATTTTTTAATACTATGGGCTAGTTATGTAAAACCAACATGCTTTTGCAATTAACGAGTTTCATTTTTGACTGACCAATCCTATCAGCATTCATTTCGTTATGACATGTGATGAAAATACGCATGAGAGGGATACAAAAAGATATTGGGTGTGTACAATGAGAAAAATGTTGATTTAAAACGTTAAGCTATAAAACATACACTCAGAAAGCGATTGTTAAATCAGCAAAATTTTAGTTGATTTAAAGATAGAACATGCTTATTATATGAACAACAAAATATTTGGTTAACCCAACAAAATATTAAATATGTAAAGTTTTTAATGCAAAATTATTCAATTTGAAAGAATTTCCGCTTTAAATGTTGCAAATTTTTAACCCTTCAGTAAAAGTTGTTAATGTATAAATACTTCAAATCATACAAATTTATAATAGAGTATTAGCCAGAGATCGGACAGCCTGTCCGACTTCTAGCGTGAACGTCATGTTGGCAGTGCTTCGAAGTCGGATGACGAATGTCAAGAGATAAATAAGACGTAGTCATAAGTTTTAGGAAAGAGAATTTATCATTTACTTGTTTTGAGAGAAGGTTATTATTTCGACTAGTCAAAAAAGCTGTTTTAATATTCGATATTATAAAAATATTAAAATTGTCTTAAAATCGTAAGCTATCTAACATAGATGTAGATACATCAATTTGACTTTTATCCAATTTTCTTGTCAAACTTCGATAGACGGAGAAAAAGAACTGAATTTTTGATAACAAATTGAAATAAAATTATGTGAAATATTTTAAATAGTGATGAAGGTTCGATTTTAAAAGTGATATTATAATAATTGCCTAGAAATTCTAACCTCCCTAACTTAATAGATACATTTTACTTTTCTGTCTAATTTTTTCCAAAATTTCACTTACTTGAGTCAAAACGCATTTTTGATCAGATATTCCTACTTTTAGTATTTAAAGTACTGAATTATTATGGAGCCTCTTTTCTCTAAATATAAATTTATGATATATAAATATACTGTCCGACTATTAGACAACATGCTGTCCGACCACTAAAAATCTTGTCCGACCACCAGTGTTTTGTTAACTTTTTCCAGAAATCTTTTCTTTCGTTTAAAAATGGAATTGCATTTGAAAATAGTTAGCAGAAATAACTTTACAAATAAATAGAGTCCAAAAATGTGAATCATTGTCAGAAAAATTTAAAAATAAGTGCCTACAACAATTTAATTATGATAGTTACGCTACTTATCTGACTACCGGTACGTTTACCCTAGTTTGCATTTATTTGCAATAATTTGCAATCACGTCCAGAACATTTCTTAATAAATAAAATCGAATAAAAATAATAAAATAAATAAAAAATAAAAGATGCAAATGGAATCTGGTTGTGAAATTCTCGATTGCAGAAGCATTTTTAAACGATGTAACACTAAAAGTCCGGCGAATCTCATCTCATATAACGAGAGCAAAGAAATGACAGAGCGGGAACGAATGAATTAGAAGAATTTGCCATAAAAACGGGATTCGAGGGGAAGAAGCGGGGCGGATAGCACAAGGGAGAGGAAAATTCGCCAGCAGTATTGTACGCTGCCCGATATTAAAATGCCGGTGATTGATGCGTGTACCGTGCACATTTTGCCTCTAAACCAGCCAATGGGACTCCCCTCCACTTTACTAAAATACGAGGTTGTCATAACGGGGTTATATTGCATCTTCCCGTGGCCGTGGGCCATGGGACATACAACATGGGACACGAGATTCACCCCCTTACTATCAGCCACCCTACAACGAAAAAGTCCCACAATGCGTTTCCCTTCTACATATATCGTAGATAACAAGCAAAACCGTGCTGAGAGCAATCGGTATTTATATCTGCGTAAATCATTCGACCCGTTCTTCGACTGACTTTATACTTCCTTTCGAAGCAGGCGCTATAAATTCCTAATTCCCATAACCGATTCAAAGCAAGTCTATCGGTATATATTATACAACCCTTGTACTATTATTTCTGGTTTATTAATTTTTTACCCCCTATACAAACTAACAAACTATTATTTATTTGCTACGTTTTCCTTATTTCCTAAATTCGCCCCGGTCATTTATGTTCTAATTTCCGTATTTAATAGGGAACAATTAAAAATGTTAAGTAGAGCAAACAACCCTAGAATAGACAGGAAAAAATTCAACTGCATTTAAATGCATCAGTTTCCAAAAATAAAGAAAGATTATTGTTGTTAAATAATGCTTACATATTCAATTGAGTATTCTTATATAAAAAAATATCACGAAATTAATCAATTATATGTATTAAACATTTTTATTAGACCTGCTCATAGGTACGATCTTGACACCTTTGTTCATCAATAGATAATCGTTTCTGGTATTGCTTCCGGGCAAGACAGAATACTCAATTCTGGCTAATTATAATTTATCATTAGTATACTTACAATTAAAATCAGTTTATTGAGTGAATGATAGTTGAAACTATGATTATTTTAGAAAAATCACAAAAGTTTAAATTATTGCCGTTTTTTTTATCTCTGATATTCCGTAAGATTCGTACGATTGGTGCGAGATGTTTAATCTTTATACCATTCAATCTGACTTGCGATGACAGAAAAGTGCAAAATTTTTACTGTACCTTAATCCTAAAAATGATATCTTTTCCGAAAGACTCCTTAAAACACAACTACAACTTATGTGCTTTTTAATAACTAATCTTTTACACTATTTTCTTAGTTTATTATTTACAATAACTTGAATTTAAAAACTTCACAAATCAAAATAAACGAACAAACACAACCTTTTAAGTTAAAATAACTGCGAAACAGTCGCAGAGCTGCCAATTTAACAATTATAAAATAATGAAAATAGCACTGTACCAAAATGACCCATTTCATTAATTAAAGACAAAAAATAAGTTATACATGAACTTTCATACCAAAATTCTGAATAGTTGTAATGATTTTTATCATTAGGGTTGAATTTTGCTTAAATCATAAAAATTCGTGAAATTTTAGTTTTTCTTACCAAGGGCCTGAAGAAAGGCGAATAGGATTATAAAGGAAACTTACCTGAAACAGAAGAAATAAAACAGTCAATTAATGTGCACAATTTACAAAAATAAATAAAATTCTACACATAAACGAATTTTGAAAACAGCAACCAACACGATTTTGCTACAATTTAAAATGTGTACCAACAGAACAATTCCTTTATTCCTGTACCGATTAACTAAAAAAAATATTATGAATCTCAAACACACTGCAAATGTACTCAGCCTATTCGATTAATTATACTGTAAAACCGCGTCTATTTGGGTTTATTATATAAATTTTTAGCTTTCACATGCTTACCCCAAGAAATAACTGAAAATAACATTTTACACGATTTTAGCACGAAAATTCTTCTTCTTAGTGAGCCCTATTTCTAATTTCCAGAAAGCTCTAGAATAACAGTGTAAAAGAGGGTTTGGAATATTCAACGAACTTCAATCTGGACAGAATTGTGGTTGGCAAATTTTCCAATACTAAAATCAGTTCCGTGTTTCCCTGTCAACGTATCACTAATGGCTACGCGAAATCGTCAGGTAACGCTTGATGATGCTGCACTGGATCTGGCAGTTTACCTCGTACGTCGATTTTAGCGTTGAAGCATTAAGGGGTGGCTTAAAGCTTAATGAAACGAAGATGATTATGGCTCTAGCTCTAGGCTTTATCCAAGAGTACACATTTCAAATAGTATTAACCTTACACCTTTAGATCGCACATCAAAACATCAAATCAATCAAATCAAGATTTATTATTTGAAAGCCCAAGCCCAATGTACTACTATAGTACACATATACAATAATTACATATATACTGCATGCCTATTTTATGCAGCATCAAGTTTAAGTTCTAGAAATAGATTCAAAATGAATTTCGTCGAAAGAACCCTGATGATCTCTTCATTATATGAAAGACTATGAACCAGGATAGCTGATCTTTTGTCGATGATAAGAGAGAAGAAGAATCTACGGTCGTATATGTAGCAAGTCGTAGAATTATCAGGTTGGAATGCGGTGTAATAAATCCCAACATCATCCCTCGACCGAAATCGCCCCCGACTGCTATTCACCCTTGTATTGTTACTTGGACAAAGAGTTTCACCACGGTTGACTTGTACTACGTGCTTTTGTTACTTCGCTCTAGTGATCTTCTTCACCATGGTCTCAAGGAAGAATTATTTTTAAAAGACATCAAAACCCACAAAGATAACAGTATTGGCTAATATTCAAACTTTCTTCTACGTATATCCACACTTTTACTTTTATAAAAATCATAAGATTCTAGTATAATTTTTGAAAAATCATACCTCTGATATGAGACGATAACTTCTTTATACATGCAAGTTAATGCAAAATGAAAAATTTCGAGCACGGTTGAAAAAACGAAAATATTTAGTTCCTTCTACAGCAACCAAATCATTTTGTGATTTTAAGTCAAGATTTTTCTCAGTGTATCATAGTCGTAAATTATTTGCAGTATTTTTATCCTCGGATCACAAATAACATATTTCACTGCGACTAATATTGTTGCCTTCTCATCCTACTCCCTCTATACTTAATTCCTTCATCAATCTTGCCCAAATTCGCATCATCTTATGTCTCACAACCGCGACAAGTATATCCCAGTAATAATCCTGTCTTCCTTATCTTTCATACATTTCTTTTTTTTTATTAAACCAATGCTGTCACCGTACGTCGCCGTGGCGGTTTTCGCTATTTGTTGGCCGCGAGGTAGGATAACTCTGAGATATTACGCAACCGTGTAAACGTAGTGACAAACGCTCTTGTACGTAGTCGCGCTTCCAGTTTTGCGGTAGTGTGAGTTTAGTAAAGGGCATGTGTTGTCAGTGTTGCGTGTGTACCGTGGCAATATGGGAGATCATATGTCATGCAAGGGGGTATACACCCTCTCCTCCTCCCAGGTCGTTTATACAGAGGAGTGAGTCGACCCTATGTTACCGTGTACCATACAAATACAAACACGAACTCATACATGTACACATTTGCAGATTGAATTCCTACATGTAACGCGCGGAAACGAATAAGCCAAATAAAATAAATAGTAAGGGTTTTCGCGCGAGCCACGTTCCGTCCCTCCGGCTTGGTGTTTTTGTGTGAGGATATGTGGGTGAGTGTACATTGTTTTTCTACACTTTACTTCCGAATCCGTGAGTCCACACACCCTATCAAGTTAGTAGAACCTCGTGCGTGCGGCAGTGTGTGTTCCGCTGGTTATGCGGCTTATTAATTTGACGCTAAAGCGACAAAGCGGCTGCCCACGCGACAGCTACGATACTACTTCATACTTCCCGGCGTACAATCTAGTCAATCTAAGCCTCGGGACACACATTCGCACAATAATCGATTATCGATATGCTTATACGGAATTTCCATCATTTTTCATTCGTAAATTGCACTAATTCGGGATCGCTCTGAGGAACGAGTTGTTATACACTGACAATGTGTTATGTGTAGTATGTACTGACAATGAGTAATACTTGGGCACTAATTTTACACCCTGATAAGGGAATTACGCTGGATTTTGAGCTTACGGAAATGAAATTATTAGACATCCGAAGTTACCTCTGTTACTGCGAATTATGTGTAGCCATTTTCGTTTAAAGTTATGACATACATACGTAATTTTCTACTTGTTTAGCTAGTTTTGGCTATTAGTAAATATTATTATTGTACATAGCATGGCAGATATCATAATACATGAGATATCGTTCAGCAAGTCAACTATAGTTGACTAGCTGAAAAACCTGTTGATACATATTATATATAGGAAAAATGTTTTCAATTAACCTATTCACAGCGCCGAAATTTTTACTACCATAGAGAAAAACTTATACGTAGCAAAAAGTGCTACGAAATAAAAATTTTTTCGTGAATGGACGTGATCATTTTCTACTGCCATGCCGTAGAAATAATTACTGCCGTGTGAATAGGCTCGATGTATCGTAGATGTCAAGTTGTCGATATTTTGTAACGCCTTGATCAACTTTTGATATGTTCTCATTTTATCTGAAAATGATGCCCATTAACCCATTAACGACGAAGAACCCCAAGTTTTTTATTCATTTTCACGCCTCATTATTAAAATTAAGGAGTGGGAACTTTTGAACGAAAACGCTGTTCCTACTATTTTCGAGTATGCTCTTTCAGAATCAGAGCTCAAGATTGAAATATCACCTCCATAAAATTAAATATGGCGGCTTTTATTTCAAAAAATATGAAAATGGTCAGAAAAAATGTTTGTCATGATTTTTTTTCACATTGAAATCGCGAGTAAACTTCACACTTTCTTCAATGATCGGTACACAAAAATCGTGTAGTTTGACAGTATATTTTTGGATTCCATCATAAAAGTCGTTATCATTCACAAAATGGTTATTTTTCACTTGAAAACTTTGAAAAAATATAGCTGTGTAGAGGCTTCACTCAGATTCCAACGATTAGTGGCGAAAGTGGCTGTACATAGGTTTTTGGGGTCGCTGAATCCGAATAGGGTATCAGATTTTCAAAATTCAAAATGGCGGTTCCAATGTGTCGGTCAAAATTTGTAAATATGTTCGGAAATGGATGAAATTGTCAGTACATACGGTTTTGGGGTCGCTGAATCCGAATATAGTGTCAGATTTTCGAAATTCAAGATGACGGTTCCAATATGGCTGTAAAATTTGTTCAAGTGTGGAACTAGATGAAATTGTCCGAACATAGGTTTTTGGGGTCGTTGCATCCGAATCTAGTGTCAGCTTTTCGAAATTCAAAATGGCGGATCCAATATGGCTGCCAACATTTTGACAAATGTTTGCAATAAATGAACATTTTTCAAAATTTTGGCCGCCATATTGGATACGCCATCTGGAATTTCGAAAATGTGACACTAGATCAGGATTCAGCGATCCCAAAAACCTATGGTAGAACAATTTCATCCAGTTCCAAAAATTTTTCAAAATTTTGGCCGCCATATTCGATCCGCCATCTAGAATTGCGAAAATCTGACACTAGATTTGGATTCAGCGACCCCAAAACCTTATGTACAGCCACTTTCACCAATATTCGTTGGAATCTGAGTGAAGCGTCCACAGACATATATTTTTTCAAAATTTTTAAGTGAACAATCATCATTTTGAAAATGATAACGACTTTTATGATGAAAACCAAAAGTATACTGTCAAACTACACGATTGTAGTGCAACGATGGTTGATTTAAGTGTGAAGTTTTCTGGCGATTTCAATGTGAAAAAAAATCATGACAAAAACTTTTTCTCCAAATTTTTATATCTTTTGACATAAAAGCCGCCATTTTTAATTTTCTGGAGGAGATTTAGTTCTTCGTCGTTAAAAGGTTGATTATAAAATTTTCTCAGAACGTTGCTCAATCTCTATATGAGGTAATCGAAATCCACTGACATATATAATACCAAAATCAATAGACGAAAAAAAGCTCTTTTCTATATTCCCTGAAAAGCGTCCGCCTAATCATCACATTACTGTTTTGTGTGATAAAAACGTGGCATATCATTAATATTTCTAACAGATATGAGCTAGTGTTCACCTATACGTCGCACAATTTTTGTAATATCATAAAGGAATTCGATAGAAATGTAGCTCAAACCCTATTTGAATGTATTTACATACATTTGCAACTTTGGTTCAAGCGCCATATAAGAACACACTCCACAGGACATACTTTGTGAACTATTAATATGTAAAAGTTTGCATGAAATAAGTTTAATTTTGACTTGAAAATATTATACTTTAAGTATAATCTAAGTTTTTCATTGAGGTTTATATATAAAAAGAATATCGTCGACTTAAGAATATAATTATTAACATCGGCATATACTGAAAAAAGTGGAAAACGTTACAAAATTAAAAACACTAATATTGCATTTTTAGATAAATAGATAATAAGGGAACTAGGGGAAACCGATATATAGAAAAAAAAGGATCAAAAGCTGTCCTGATAGCGTTCGATAAACGGCCTAATCCGCTGAAAGAAAGGAGACCAAATCCAACCTTCCAGAAAAGGTTGATTGGCCCCCCCCCCCCCCCCAACCAAAAAAAAACTAGAGGGACGGCATGGTAGGATGGTGGAAAGTAAATCAGAGAAAATCCTGAACGTTCACATGGGACTCTGCCGGTAAACAGACTGGTTTGCATATACGCGGGGTTCACGTTTTCGGGCACGTGTGTTCACCAGCTCAACGCCACTTCGCGCTCGTTATCGTCTCGAAAATCTCTAAACAGCTCATCCCACTCCAGCCTATCCGTCAACGCTATCTGTATCTTTTGTGTTATATGGGAGGTGGATTTCACACCCCCACCTCGATTCCCTGTCACCCTTGTTTTGCCACCAGGGTCGCACTGTCTCTCGGGTGTGGCGATTTTAAAGAAAATCGGTGAAAATTTAAAGCGCCTACAGGGTGTGGGCAGGGTTCGCGCGAGGGATTGTCCTGTTATCGGGTCGCTTATCGTGTGTGAAGGGGCTTATGCGGATTGCGACTAGAAACCACCATCCTCGTCCCCAAACATACCATGGTTTCACTACCAACACAACCGCTACTATCCCCGTTACGACCCGACCGACAAATAGGTAATAACACGTCGTGATTATGCCACGTTTTCACCCTGACGTAAATCTCGTTTCCGCTCTCACCAAGATAGAGAAACGACGCTTATTGTGTCGAAGATAGGCCTCAATCTCTTGGAAAAATTCGTGACAATTTTTAAATCTCATTTTAAACAACTTTTCACTCATTCTCAGTGATGTACTTCAAGTAATTTAAATTTAAAAAATTTTACTGAAATTACAATATTTTTCTATTAAACAATCAGTGAATTTCCCTGGATATCATTGAAATTGTATACAGAGGGAGAAGCTGTCACTTATTTCATGCCTTTTCTGGCAATTAATTGTATTTCAGTAGGTTAACCAACTAGGTAAATTTTTTCAAAACTAGTTTTAACTAAACTAAATTAAACCGACAACTGAACTAAAACTAGTTTATGTAAACTGTAGAACTGAGAGAAAAAAACGAATTTTTCTCCAAACAATCAAAATATTGACGCTTGTAAGTGGTTAGTAATTTTTGGTTATAATAAGATTTTAGTCAATTAACATTCCAGATAAATAAATACCTATGCCAGATATACCTATACCTATGCCATATGGTGGTAGAAAGAAAAGAATTTTGACAACTGTTTTTGGAATGATGAAAAGAGATTATTACCTATAACAATTTTACATCATAAAAATATAGCAATTCTATGTAACCGAATTTGTGATATAACGATTCGAATAAATAAATTCTCCATTTAGTTCAGTCTAATACCCATCACCATTCAAGTGAATACAATTTTACGGACGAAAGCATTATTATATTAATCAGTGATAATTTTATGACCACTAAAAAGAAATCTGGAATCTGGCATTTGGGAGACCATCTAAATTCAAAATCAGTATATTTCAACTTACTGTTTTAGCTTCTGCTTTCATGATCGCCATGTTACAGCAACCATCAGCAATGTCGTTTTAATTATAATTCTATTAGGGGCGAAAATATAACTGAAATCGCAAGAGCGAACCTGAGATATCACTTTTCAAATACGCAAGTTCCACGATAGAACCTTTTCGTTTAGAAAAAAAATATACAACATAGGAAACAAACTAAAAATCACAAACAAAATCCAAACAGATAAAAAAAGCGACTTTCAGTGTTGTTCAATCTTCACTTTTCTTTCTTATTAATAGACATATCCAGGAAAAGAATTACGAGTTTACGACTTTATCTGCAGTATGATGTATCACAAATTATGTATTGCAGTTGCACTGGAATTTTTTACTTTCTTGTAAATTGCAGTAAAAAATAATGGCTGCACACAAAAACTAATTATCCAAAATTATAATAAACATAGTCACTCGCACTAAAAATAAAGTAATAAAGTATTCCTATACCTCATTAAAAAACGTGTTAGACTTTCCTTAGTAGAAAACTAAAATTACTTGATATTATTACCAAAAAAATTTGATGTCAGTACGTGTATACAGCGATTCAAATAAGAAACACTGAAAGACGATAAGTATAATTGATCATTTTTACCTCCGAAAGGGAAACTAATTAGAAATTATAGTAGTTGCAAATTAAAATTGTTCAAATTTTAATTTAACGTTCAAAATTGAACAATTGTAAGTTGAACTTGAAGTGTTATTTGAAATTCAATAATTCCACGTTGTATGTTTCATTCTTTTAGGAAAACAAATGACTTTTGCGAGCAATTGTTTCTATTTTCCCAACAAAAAAACTCGGTTGCACAAATACAAACAAAACTGTTTTGATGTACCAGCTTCCCAACAAAACAGCTTTCTCCATTTGTTCAAGCTGGAATTGGAATTCTATTTATAATTAAAGACAATGCAAAATTAACAATTTGAAAGTAAAAGCCTCAATAGAGGACCATTCGAACTGTCAAATGTTTGAGCAAGTTATAAGTTATAGCATCACAAAAATTACAATAATTTTCGATTTGGCAATAGTATTTTCAATATTTAATATGGAAAAATGGTGACTTCTATAAAAAATGATTAGAGGAGATTTTGTAGGCCCTTATAAAAGGAACAATTTTCCTTTTAAACCTTTTTTTTTTGTATCTTGCGTTATTTGGCTGAAAATCTGAAATTTCGATGTTTAAAATAAATCCGCGAGTTCGAACAGAAAAATGTTAAAGAAGATTTTGTAGATCTTCTTAAAAGCAACAATTTGTTTTTGTACTTCTTTCGTATGTTGCATAGTCGGAAGTAAATTTGTAGATCAATGTTTGTTTCGCAATTCGCATAGTCTTTCTTGAAAATGGTATCATAAAAAAACTAAAAAAAAGCTGTTCGGCCCATCCTAAGTCCTATATAAATTTACATTCTTATTTATCAATTATCTACTGCGTTTTGATGGGACATTGGTTACAGTTCTAATTTGCGTTACATGAAAGCGATTCCTTGTGTATTGCGCTTGGATGCA
>CAKNWW010075723.1:0-11306 GCA_932074435.1 Andricus kollari
CGACAATTATATACACTTTTAAAATAAACATGGGGGAGTAAACATTGAAATGCTTGAAAATTTCTGTAACTTCAACATATAAGGGCTCGATAATTCTAGTGTCCCTTAAATAAAATAAAAAGGTTTATTATCAGTAGACTTTCAATTTAGCACAATTAAGTAATTCTTAGTGAAGGAATTTTGTATCCTTAGAATAATTAGTAACTATATTTTTCTTACATTATCAGCAACACAACCAGAACAACGAATATTTAACGATGATGATCAACTCGTCCGTTATCAATCAGTTCGTGATGGATGGATACCATGTGCGATTGCATTTTACAGAAAAGACCTACGAGGGTTTTTCGACCCCGTTTCACTTATGCTCGGTAATTTAAAAGCTTAACTACAATTTTTAACCAAGATTAGCACTCCTTATCGCAATCATTCTTAAAATGTTCAAGTTCAATAAATAATTAAATAATTGAAAATGATTAAGGTCCGTCAAGTCAGCGCCGCCACCAAGGCAAAATGAAAAATAGAAAATGCCATATTTTTTTGCTTTTTTTTTTGCAAATTTTATGCTCAAACAAACATTTTTTTGCTCTTCAAAATTCAGAGATAAGGGTGGCGGCGCTAGCACGGCATCCACTCAGCGCCGCCACCTATGAAAACTGGCTGAAAATTATTATAATGCAATAAACAATTAGGGTATATTTTTTTGCTTTATTTTGCTCTCCGAAAATGCATAATACGTAACCCAAAAAACTACCCCTAAGTCATACATACATACCCCACGTGATAAAAAATGTTATAAAAGTGTAAAAACAACCTCAAACTACGTAAAGATGATTCAGAACTCTAACTTAATTTTTTAACACTTGAAAAATGTACCCCTTGTAGAATACCCCCCAAAACTACCCTTCCACGTACATTTATGTAGCGTAACTTACATACACTTATAAGATGCATAAAAAACAATAATTTTCATAAATCACAGTTGGTGGGCATTTTTTGCTCTTTTTTTGCTCTCCGATGACATATGAAAAGTGTCCCAAAAAACTACCCCTAAGACATACATACCTACCCCTCGTGATAAAAAATGTTATAAAAGTGTAAAAACAACCTCGAACTACGTAAAGATGATTCAGAACTCTAACTTAATTATTTAACACTTGAAAATTTACCCCTTCTATAATTTCCCCCAACAACTACCCTTCCACGTAAATTTATGTAGCGGAACTTACAACACTTGTATGTCTTAGGGGTAGTTTTTTGAAACACGTTTCATATGTCATCGGAGAGCGAAAAAAGAGCAAAAAATTCCCACCAACTGTGATTTATGAAAATTATTGTTTTTATGCATTTTATAAGTGTATGTAAGTTCCGCTTCATAAATTTACATGGAAGGGTAGTTACAGGGGAAAATATAGAAGGGGTAAGTTTTCAAGTGTTAAATAATTAAGTTAGAGTTCTGAATCATCTTTACGTAGTTCGAGGTTGTTTTTACACTTTTATAACATTTTTCATCACGAGGGGTATGTATGTATGACTTAGGGGTAGTTTTTTGGATTACGTATTATGCGTTTTCGGAGGGCAAAAAAAGCAAAAAAATATACCCTAATTGTTTATTGCATTATAATAATTTTTAGCCAGTTTTCATAGGTGGCGGCGTTGAGTGGATGCCGTGCTAGCACCGCCACCCTTATCTCGGAAGTTTAAAGAGCAAAAAAATTGTTGTTTGAGCATAAAATTTGCAAAAAAAAGCAAAAAAATATGGCGTTTTCCATTTTTCATTTTGCCTTGGTGACGGCGCTGACTTGACGAACCTAAATGATTAGTAGTAATTAAAGAAGGCTAGCACAAATTTCTTTCATTCAAAGAAATGGTTTTTTGTACCGATTTTATCTTTCTGATGTTTTCTATTCTCGACACTGATCCATTTAAAAGATATTTGCAAATCAAACTTGGATACCTTATTTTATTTTGATTGTCTATAGTTTAAAATCATGAAATTTAGAACATCTTTTTGAAACAAGTCTATATTGAAGATGTGCAATTATTTTAGAATTAGAATTTACAATAGAAAACTATTTAAGTTTAAAGATGCATGAATAGAAATTCTTAAATTTGGATGATTTTGAAGATCAAAAGTTTCATAGTTTTGTTTATATAAGTTTCCATTTCTGAATATTTAAAATTGACAACATTTTTAATGTAAATCGTCATAATTATAGATGTTTAAATTGTTCTACAATTTTGAAAAATTGGAATTGAAAAGTCGGGGATTTTGGAAATTTAGAATTAAAAATAATTCAATTTTTGAATTTTATACTTTGACGGTACTTAATTTTCAACATTTGTTTATTAAAGTTTAATTTTTTTAATTTACGTTAAAAAATTATTTACTATTTATTATTTGCAATTTGAAATTCATCTATTTTCAATATTTACAATTAAAGATTCATTAACTTGGGGTGTTTGTAGATGAAAATGATTTAATTTAGAACGTTTTATTTCAATTTTTGGTTTAAGTTTCAAGATATAGAATGAAAAATTCTTCAATTTTGAAATTTACAATTGAAGGTTGGTTCTCCAGTTCTAAATCTTTAAAAATGAAAAAAAAAATCAAATGTAAATCATCAGAATTACAGAAAAGTTTTTAATTGTAAGATTCTCAAAACGAAATGCTCTTTAATTTAAAAGTGTTACAATTTAAAGTTCAATAAGAGAAAAAAAAACGCATAAATAATTCTAAAATTTTGAAAACAGGATCAACAATTATTTGCGTTGTTTATAGTTTAAAATGCTTATTTAAAGTTATAGAAAATTTTTCGACTTTGAAATCTTCACTGTAACATTCTTCAATTTTGAAGATGCATGAATCAAAATACTTTAATTTTTATGAATTTGAAAATCAAAAGTCAATAGTTTTCAATTCTAAATCTTCCAAATTGATGAAATTTCTAGGTGTAAATTGTTAAAATTAAAAACTCTCTAAGTTTAAAGATATACAATTTAGAAGAGTTACAATTGAACATGATTGCATTTCGAAAATATAAAATTAAAAAACATTCTATAAAACTAAACTGTAATAATTTTGTAGATGTACAATCGACAATTGAATTCGATTATAGCGATTTCCAATTTGAAATTCTGGAATCTGGATCTCAGCAATTAAAGATTTATTTACTTGAAATGTTTATATTTTAAAATAATTTATTTTTGAACTTTTTTATAGAATATGCAATTTCCTTGTAATAATATACAATGGAAAATTGTTCAATATCTGAAATTTCGATGATTTCAAATTGAAAAAATTTAATTTTTAAGATATAAAGTTGAAAATATTTGAAATAATTATGTGACATAGTCGGTGGTTGAAGGGGTGAGGTTCTGAATCATTGTTTTCAACTTGTAACATGAGGGAGACCTTGCTCTTTTTGTTATGTATAATGTTTTTGAACTAATAACTCAGTGGACAGAATTTATTAGTTTAAAATTCATAATTTTTTTAAATCATTGACTTGATTATTGACTATATTTTTCTTACGCAATCAGGTGATCCACAACCAACACCGACGCAACCTTTTGATCTGGTGGCACACGCAAACAATAGAGTCCCCTATGCACAACGTTTGGGGGAGGAGTGGCACGATATTCCTGCAAATTTTGTCCCACCTGCTTTACCATCACCGTTGATAATAAACCGAAATAACGATCAGGGCGATGTTCGCCCCTATCAAGATCGTCCTCTTTCATTTCGTTTTTAATGATTTTAGAAACAGAGGTCTAATTTTATTGAGGGTATTGTCCAGCTCATCACATCTCCGCAACTTTCTTTACCGCTCCCGATAGAACGTTGCTAATTCTCAACCCTATAGCCTGTTTCATCCTCAGATCTTTAGGACGTTTCTATTTGTGTGTCTGCGTCATCAAATACGTCACTAGCACCCCCACTTCATTTTGGCATATCCGATCCCACCTTGAACACCGATTTCTGCACTTGAGATCTTCAGTCAACAACGAGAGTCATCCTAACGAACAACCCTTTTCTCTGATCGGCTAACAATTAAGTAATCGCTCGCTAAACACTATGTGTATTCTTTCAATCTTTAAGAATTTACCTTTTGAATAAACATGAATTTTCCTTTAATCGATTTAACGATTTATTTAAGAGATACTCGTTCGACAGAGTGATCACTAAAGCAAGCTAACCTATAAGCTTGTCCTGTGTCGTTCTCCGCAACGCAACAATCAGATAATTTTAAAACTAAAATACAATTTGAACCAAACCTATAGCAAAATTGTGTCTGAGGCTTATAAATTGTTTTAAATATTGTATCATCCTAGGTCGAAAGAGAACAAACTTTTTGGATGCAAAAATGGTAAATTCTGGCATGCTTCCTTGTGAAATATTAAAATTTCAATAATATATATATATATATGTACACTCCATGCTCTCTTATACGACATTCCCCTATACGACCGCTACGTTATACGACCTGTTGCCGCTCCCTTATACGACGGGACGGTCGTTCTCCACCATCCCCACTCTTCCACTCAAAGCTTGCACGGGAACTCAACGCGCATGCGCGCCACCACGTGAGATTTTTAGGAGTTTAAGTAGAAGGGCATAGACGGGTCTCCCTTGCGCCATCGTACAAGGGAAAGTTCTCAGTCCCGAACTCGTCGTATAAGGGAGCGCGGAGTGTATTTCAAATAATAGATAAAAGTACTTATTTTCTGACATTTGTATTGTAATTTTTTCTATTTAATTGTATTTTGCTATAAAAATAGTTGTAATTTTACGTACTTATTTATAAAAGATTTTCCACTAGGGTCGAACGAAAAATTTAGAACTTTATTTTTTTTTAATTAATTTTTGTGCAATTTAACATGAATAACAAGCCGAAACAACCGAATAAAAGCTACCCAATATTTGTATGTAAAATTGAAAATGACAAATGATTTTGAATAATATCGATCTTCGTTTCTAAGAAAAACATTATATAAAGTACATGTGTTGGGTAATTTTTTTCTGCACTATTTGTGAACGCAATCTAGTACGTACTGTAGTACGGAGTATATTAATTGTAAAAAAATAGTATGTTATTTTATTAATAATAGTAATGGTATTGCTTCTAATTTAGTTCATAATGGCAGTAGTAACTAACAATATAAGTATTGATATTAAATGTGATAATCATACATTCCTGAAATAATAATAAATGAATAAACAAATTACGTAAGGTGTTTTTCTGAAGTTTCCAACAACCCCTTACCTTTATTAAATAAAGATAAGATTTTAGGAAATGAAATGTGTTAATAACAATAACTATTTAGTTTTAGAGGCGTACAATTTTATCATTTATTTAGGAAATAAGGTTTGAAAATTCCAAATTAAAAAGTGGGTAGTCCGAAATCAAAAGGCGTCTAATGGAAAATTAACTTTATTTTTAAGCGAAATTTGGAGTTTTCTAACTTAATATTTTAAAAGTAATGTAAATGAACTTAAATGATTACACTGGTCAACATTTGATACGAGATTTATCACCGGACTTCATTGGGGCATACGAGGGTTTTTAGGGTCGCTGATTTTGAATCCGAGGTCAGTTAACCTCTACCACGTCTGGTTCAAGGTAATTTCAAGGTCAAAATGAGATCAACTGGCTAAATAAATCTGAAAAAAATATGTATATAGGTTTTCGGGGTCGTTGAGTCAGAATCTGGGGTTCGCTCAACCCTGTGAGTTCACCCAAAGGTCATTTCGAGGTCACGTCAAGGTTATACTGAGACGAAAGTGTTATAAAAATGTTAGAAAAATCCTATATAGGTTTTCGAGGTCGCCCAGTTCGAATCTGGGGTTCGCTTAACCCTATGAGGTCACCCAAAGGTGATTTCAAGGTCACCTTAAGGTCATGCTGAGAAGAAAGTGTTAGAAAAATGTGAGAAAACCCCTATATAGGTTTTTGTGGTCGTTGAGTCAGAACCTGGGGTCCGCTCAACCCCGGGAGGTCACCCAGACGTTATTTTAAGGTCACGTCAAGGTCATAAAGAGACGAAACGGTCAGAAAAATGTAAGAAAAATCCAATATAGGGTTTCGGGGGTGGCCCAGTCTGAACCTGGGGCTTGCTTAACCCTGTGAGGTCACCTAGAGCGTGAGTTTGATTTTTATTCATTACTTTTACGTGTTCTTTTGCTAGACCTAATTAAATGTGCAAAGGTGGAAGTAGGACTTTATTCGTTGGTATAAGGCTCTGCTTCATCATATTTTTATCACGTAGAATCAGCTTTCAGTATGACCTTGACCTTAGTATGACCTTGATGTGACCTTCAAATCACCTCTGGGTCGCCTCACAGGGTTAAGTGAACCCCAGATTCGAACTGGGCGACCCCCAAAACCTATATAGGATGTTTCTCACGTTTCTCTAACACTTTCATCTCAGTATGTCCTTGGCGGGACCTTGAAATGACCTCTGGGTGAACTTACAAGGTCAAGCGAACCCCAGATTGTGTCTCAACAACCCCAAAAAATCTATATAAAAATTTTTTCAGATTTATTAAGCCAGTTTTTCTCACATTGACCTTGTGATGACCTTGAACCAGACGTGATAGAGGTTAACTGACCTCGGATTCAAAATCAGCGACCCCAAAAATCCTAATATACCGCAATGAAGTCCGATGGTAAATCTTGTATCAAATGTTGACCAGTGTTATCAAAACTAGAACATATCTTTTGGTTAAAATTCTACTGTTTCGTTAGAAACTTAATTATTTTTTTGAAAATGCAACTATTTGATTAAAAAGTCATATTTCTTGGTGGAAACTTCAGTTAATTTATCAGCGGTTAAACTATTTTATTAAAAATTCATATTTTTGGGATGAAGATTTAACTCTTTCTTGACAATTCAATTATTTTGTTGAAAATTCCATTAATTTTACTTTGAAAATTAATTTTTGTAAACGAAAATTTAAATATTTCATGTTTGGTTGAATATTGATCTTTTTAGTTTTAAATTGATGTATTTTGTCGATAATTAATTTTGTCGGTGGAAAATTAGTCTTCTTGATTAAAAAATCAATTTTCTGTTTAAAAATACAAATATCTGGTTGATTTTTGAAATATTTTCTTGGAAATCCATTTTCTTATTGTTAACATTTTACTTCAAATTTCAGCTCTTTGGTTGAAAATTTAACTATTTTGTGGAATATTCGTTATTTCTTTGATTAAAAATTGATTTTTTTGTCTGATAATGTAACTATTCCATTTCTGGTTATTCCATTTCAGTTAAAAATTCAACTTTTTGATTAAAAATTCATGTACTTCATTGAGAATTTGTCTTTCAATAAAAACTGTTTCGTGAAAAGTGCGAATATTTTATTAAAAATATAATTATTGTGTCGAAAATTCAACTATTTTGTTATTCATCTTTTTTTGACTGAAATTAAAATTTTTTGTTCCAAATTTTGCCTTTTGTATTGAAAATTTATCTTTCATGGTAGAAAAGTCACTTTTTTCAGCTTAAACTGAAGATTATTCTCGAAAATTCTATTATTTGGGTTTTAATTTCAGCTGTCTTTAAACATTTTTTATTTTTGGCTTGAAAATCCAATTATGTGGTTGAAACTGCAACTACTACATTTTTCTTTGACAATATTGGCCTTTAGTGCATCAACGTGGATTCAAAATTTATTCACTTCGGACACATTGATTCTTCAATGTTTATGCTCACTTATCGCGTGCTTTTATCTTTTGATTTTTCCTTACCCAGTTTGACAGTTTTAAATCAACCGATTACACTGATTTTTAAAAACATATTTCTCTCACGTTTGAAGTATTTTTGAGCAATTTCTTTTACTCAAATTGACCTTTTTGAGCTTATGTTTTTATAACTGATTTTTGGAAACATACTTCTCTTGTTTTGAATTTTTTGTACAATTCTGTTCCTTAAGTTGACTTTCTTTGAGTTCATGTTTGACAATTTTTTTTCTTCAAAGTACAATGTATACGTCAGTTTTACATCTTATAAAATTCTATTTTTACGAATTAGTTTCGAATTAAGACTTCCTTTATCTGATTTTGTGATCATTAATTCCGGATGATTGAAAAAAAATTGTGCTCTAATTAAACCTTTATTCAATTCCTTTTCTAACCAAGTTTTTGGATTATCATTGTTTGAAAATTCATTAGATAAACCCATAAAATGTGATCTAAATTTATCAATTTTATTCTGATGTATTTTTTCAATATTGGATCCAATGTCTTTAATGATTTCAAGTAATTGAATATAGTTTTTACACCAAATTTGTTTTTAAGACCATCACCTAATCTCAAAATGTCAATAACATTAATTTAATTAACATTAATTACATTAGAAATATTCAAAAAGCAGGGGTCTGGTACGGTGAGCATCTGACGTTTTTAGGTTAGTATTGACTGACGAAAAATTGAGAGTCGACTATTCTATTTTTTTTACCCGTAGAATCCGAAAATAAAGGTCCCAAAATCGTAGCTGCTCCCCTTTCCAAGATATAGTCCAAGAATGTGATTTTTTATTATTTTTATCAAAAATGATGCATTAAAATGGGAAAATAAAGTTTACTACGTAATTTTGACACAAGCAGTAATCATTGCTATTACATAATAATATATTTATTGAATATTGTGTAGAAACTAGATAAATGTACGTGATTCTCAACGGACATGTACTGGAAAAAAATAGTTTATAACGAAACAAACACCACAAATAACTGGTCTAGTGTACAAAAGTGAATAATAGTTTTATTGGGCCAGAGATAAAAGAATGATATGCAAATATCAAAATTCTCTTTGATTTGGTAAAAATTAATGATATTTCATTTAAATTTATGTCAGATTTCAAATTTTTATTAATGGTAAATAGTCAACTAACAGCGACAGCGACATTTCCGTGTCCTTACTGATTTATCAGTTTATCAAACATGAGAGACAATAAAGAAGCAATTTATAATACTGATAGAGACAAGCATTATGAATTGAAAACATATGGAGATTTGAAAAAAGATACTCAGAAGTATGTTTCTTCAGGTCGTAAAACTAAATTCTCAAAAGATTGTCACAGTACAATAAATGATCCACTGTTTGTAGAGAAAGATAATATATGTGTGCTGGAAAAATTCATCATACCCGAGCTGCATATTCTACTTGGTCGAGAAGGAGCACTACACTGGCCTATGAAACTGAAAGTAGTATCTAAAAATTATCATGGTGATATATTTGAAGGAAATGCATGCTGAAAATTTCTGAAAGAACCTGATGAATTACTGGATCCTAATATTTATGAAGATGTAGGTCAGTTTGTTTTGATATCTTACGTAAGTGCATTTGAGGCAATGGACAAAATAGTTAATTTCTGCTTTTCTACAAGAAAAATTGACAATATTAATCACCTAGACAATTTGTTTGAAGAACTAGGAAAGACAGTAATGGCAACAGATATCTCGATCACATGGAAACTGCATGTTTTATTTGAGCATCTTAAAGATTGTTTAACATTTTTCGAACATTCAGAAGGTTTAGGACTATAGCCAAACCAAGCTGGAGAATTGGGACACAGAGAATTTTTTTCGATTTTGGGAGAGAAGAAAAATAAATTTAATCAGTAATCCCTCTTATCCACAAGGACTAAAAGATGCTGCTGTAGAATTCTCCTCGTTTCATTTATAAAACACTCAGTTATACAATTGTGATAAAATTTTCTACTATTTGTGACAGAACTACGTAGTGTACTTTATTTTCCCCATTTCAATGCATTATTTTTAATAAAAAATCTGATGCTTTACTCATACTGTTAGGGCCCCATCTAAAGCTTTTTACTTTGTCTTTGGAAAACCAGAAAAATGTACAACCATAAAAAATTCTGAAAATCGAAAAATGAATTCTGTTGAAAAGTAGCACATGAAGACCCTGCATTGATCCTTTGATATTTTAAGGTCTTAAAAAATTATGTATTTTTTAAAACTTTGTTTAAAAAATCGAAAGGAAGTGTGTTTGAATTAGAGGCAGGTGACGTAACGTTTACAATTTCACAATATGACCTTCTTATTATGTCAATAGACATGTAGCACATCACCCTGAATGTACTCAATTAATTTAGATCGCATTGAACCTTTGTAATTTTAAGAATGTAAAAAATTCTAATTCTTCTTAACTTTGTACAAACAATCTGAAAGCTATGTTGTTAAATTAGGGCAGGCTACATCACGTTTATAATTTCACAGTGTGGATTCCTTATTATTTAAATAGATTTAAGAATGTTACACCATCGCGTCGTTTTATTTAACTGTTCAGCTTTTTACGTTTTCCACTAATGAATTATCAAATATCTCAAATAATCAAATTAATTATTTTCCACTGATCCTGAGCCATACAAGATTTTATTTTTAAACCAAATATTGTAATGAAAAAAGATTAAATTGATTTTTTTTCATTTTATTGTATTTTTTTATTTTCTTTGTTCATTTGCTTTTAGGTTATATAAATATAATTATTTCCAGGTTTCTCGTAAAAATTCAAAAAGATTATTGAAGATTTTAGATAAGTAAAAAGAATATTTTATAAATGTTAAAATCTTTAAAAGTTTTTGAATATTTTTAATCTCTTCAAAATTCCAAAAATTCCTAAATATCTTTTAAATTGACTCAAATTATTTTTTAAATGTTTAAAAATCTCCCGGATTCATTGTTGCCAATTTTTGAGCTCTTTTGTAATGTTTTATAATTTTGTTAAATATTCTCTTAATTATTTTTAAAAATAAAGAAACACTTTTAATATTTCCAGAAATCTTAAGAAATTTTTTTAATATCTTGAAACCTTTCCAATATTTTTATCAAATTTCGAAATCTGGAAAAATCTACGTTTTTTAACAGTTTTTTGAAATTTTTCATTATTTTTACAATTTTATAACAACTTCTAAATATCTTTTAAAATGATTCGATTTTTTTTCTAAATTTTTTTTTTAATTTCGCAAAATTGAAAAAAAACCTTCATCCCTTTTATATTATTTCAAGGATTAAAAAAAAAAAAATTTCATCTTTTAGAGGCTTTTGAAATCTTTTTAATATTCTATAAAAATAAATTTTGTAAAATAACGAATCATTGTAACTTTTTCGATAAATTTCAAGAAAATATTTTATTCTCTTGAAAAATTTCAAAATTCTTGAAAAGTTTCTAAACTTTTTGCTCGAAATCTTCAAAAATCTTCATTTTGTTCTAAAACCAAATATTTGTGTATGTTTTCAAAATTTCGAAATGTTTCTTAAACATATTCGATTTTTTTGC